>CM063186.1:67746872-67926872 GCA_031835075.1 Saguinus oedipus
ACCACTGATTAACAAAGGAAAGCCCTTCTTGCTGCAGTGCTTCTCTGGCCGTGTGACATTCCGAGTGTGGCTCTGTACATGGTCTCTCCATGTGCACCCATCCTCCCTCCTCCTCCTTCTAACCTGCAGCAAACCCCAACCACTGAGTTCTCAGTGTCAATATTTTCCAGTTCCCTAACTTCCATTTGTTAAAAATATAAATGCCGATGTTCAGGTTAAAGCCTTCATCAGCTTGGTTATTTTTCTTGAGCATGATTCCAATATTCATTATGTGGACAACTCCAACACATGGGTCACCTCAAAGACTGGTTCTGTTTTCTGCTTTATCTTTTCACTTTCTGTGATGCACCATACTTTTAACATTTCATTTATTAATTTATGTTGAGCCTGGATCTTGCTCTGTGATCCAGGATGGAGTTCAGTGGCATAATCACGGCTCACTGCAGCTTCAACCTGCCAGGCTCAAGCTAGCCTCCCACCTCAGCCTCCAAGCAGCTGGAACCACAGGTGTGTGCCACCACTTCTGGCAAATTAAAAAGAAATTTTTGTGTACAGTTGGGAATCTCACTATATTGCCCAGGCTGGTCTTGATCCTTCTGCCTCAGTCCCCCAAAATGCTGGGATTACAGGTGTGATCTCCCGAGCCCAGCCGTGACTCATAGTTATTAACAGTTTTAATGAGATGTAATTTACATGCCCTACAACTCACCCAGTTAGTGTTATCATTTGATGGTTTTGGTAGATTCACAGATATGTGCAGGCAATTTTCGGACACTTTGCTCACTTTGGAGGAGGCCCTGTATTTGTCAGCACCAGCCCAGCGCTAAGCAGGGACTATGCTCCTTTCTGTCTCCAGGAATTCGCCCCTCCTGCACTTTGCATGCGGAGGAAATCATAGGGTCTATTTGTCTTTTGTGACTGGTTTTTTTGCTGAGAATGTCTTCAAGATTTATCCATGCTGCGGCTTGTGTCAGCACTTCATTCCTTCTTACGGTCAAATACTACTCCGCAGTATGGGCCTGCCACAGTGGACTGGCCTTTCCTCAGCTGCTGGACGTGTAGATTGCTTCCGCCATTTGGCTCTTAAGAATAATGTTACTACAGGCATTCGTGGATTCCTGTATGCCCTTTTGTGTGGGTGGTGTGGACGCGTGTTTTCATTTCTCCTGTGGATGCACTTAGGAGTGGATTCCTGCATCATGCAGTTAACTTTTCGAGGAACTGCCAGCCTGTTTACCAAGGTTGCTGGCAGCATTTTACATTCCTGCCACTGGTGTGCAATGGTTATGATTTCGTCACATCCTCTCTTTGGCTCTAGCCATCCTCAAGGTCACGAAGTGGTGTCTGATTTTAGTTTTGAGGTACACTTCCCTGATGAACAGTAGTGTTGAACGTTTCTCATGTGTATATTGGCCATTTGTGCATCTTCCTTGGAGAAATGTTCATTTAAATTTTTTGCCCAGCTTTTCATAAACTAATGGACTTTGTATTGCTCTGTTGAAAAGAATTCTTCATATATTTGATGAGCCCCTTATCAGATAAATGATTTGCAAATATTTGCTCCTATTCTGTGGGCTTTCCTTTTACTTTTGTGGTAGAACCCTTTACAGCACAGAACTTTTAAACCATGATGATGTTCAATTTATCTTTTTTTTTAATTTTGTTGCTTGTACTTTTGGTGTCATAGCCAAGAATCCAACACCAAATCCAAGGTCATGAAGACTTACCCACATGTTTTCTTCTAAGAGTTTTATAGTTTTGGTACTTACGTGTAATTCTTCAATGCATTTAATTTTTGTATATGGTGTGAGGTAGGGGTCAATTTTATTCTTTTGTATGTAGATATTCAGTTGCCCCCACACCATCTGCTAAGCACATAATTTTTTTCTCATTGAATGGTCTCAGCAACCTCGAGAGAAGTAAATTGAACATAGATATGTGGGTTTATTTCTAAACTCTCGATTTTACTTTATTGATTAATTTGTCTATTTATATACCTGTACCATACAGTCTTGGTTACTGTAGCATTGCAGTAAATCTTTACGTTGGGAACCATGAGTCAACCAACTTTGTTCCTCTTTTTAAATTTTGTTTTGTCTATTCCGGGTTCCTTGTAATTAAATATTGTTTTTATAGTCAACTCGTGAATGTCTACAAAGAAGTTAGCTTGAGAGTAGACAAGTCTGTAGATTGATTTGGGGAGTATTTTCATGTTAACAATATTAACGTGAGTGGATCACGGACTTTGCATTCATGAACATATGATGCTTTTCCATTGATTTACATCTTTAGCAAAACAAAAATAATGTTTTATAGTTTTCAGAGTATAAGTTTTATACTTCTTTTGCCAAATAGAGTCCTATGTATTTTTTTTCTTTTTGATGCTTTTATAAATAGAATTGTTTTCTTAATTTCATGTTTGACTTGTTTATTGCAAATATGTAGAAATACTTGATTTATTTATTGAGACAGTCTCACTCTGTCACCCAGGCTGGAATACAGTGGTACAATCTTGGCTCACTGCAACCTCTGTTTCTCAGGTTCAAGTGATTCTCCCACCAACATGCCTAGCTAATTTTTGTGTTTTTAGTAGAAATGGGGTTTCACTACGTTGATCAGGCTGATCTGGGTCTCCCAAAGTGCTGAAATCACAGATGTGAGCTCCCACACTTGACACTGATTTTTGGGTGTTGACCTTGTATCCTGCAACCTTCCTGAGCTGGCAGTTGTTTAACATATTTCTTAGTGTTTTCTATATATAAAATCATATCATCTGTAAATAGAGATAATTTGTTTCTTATTTTCCAATATGAATGCTTTTTTTTCCCCCACTAAGTATGATGTTAACTGTGATTCTTCACAGATGCCCTTAACAGATTGAGCAAGTTTCCTGCTCTTGCTATCTTATTAATGTTTTTATCATCAAAGGATGGTGAATTTTATCAAGTGCTTTTTTTCTGCATCGATTTTATAATCATGCTATCTTTTAAAATTCTGTTTATATGGTATGCTACATTGATTTATTTTTAGATATTAAACAATCTTGCATCCCAGGGATAAATCCCATTTAGCCACGGTGTATAATTTTTCTTTTATGTTGCTGGATTCAGTTTGCTAGTATCTTCCTATTATTTGAAATATGATATGAGAGAGATATTTGTATTGGTCTGTAGCTTTATTTTCTTGTGATGTCTTTATGTGATTATGGTATGAGAATAATACTAGTCTCATAAGAAAGAGTTAGGAAGTAATATTTCCTCTTAGTTTTTAAAAGAGTTATGAAGAATTGGTTTTATTTATTTATTTCCACTTTAATCTTTATTTCCTCACTGTGCTTGCTTTGAGTTTACCCTTCTTTCTCCAGCATCTTAAAGTAGGTTTTTTATTGATTTGAGATCCTTCTTAATACAGATATTTACAACTTATAAATTTCTCTCTAAGCAATACTTTTGCTATATCTCATTAGTTCTGGTATTTTGGGTTTCATTTTTATTTATCTCTATGTATTTTAGGATTTTCCTTTTGATTTCTTTTTTGACTTGTTGGTTGGTTATCTAAGAGTGTGCTGTTTAATTTTCACATATTTGTTTGTTTTCCCAGTTTTCTTCTGTTATTGATTTCTACTTTTATTGTGGCCAGAATACATGCTTTGCATTATTTCTGTCCTTTTAAATTTACTGGAGGTTTATTTTATGACCTAACATATGTCTATCCTAGATGATGATGCATATGCATTTCAAAAAAATGGATATTCTGCTGTCATTGGGTGGAGTAGTCTACAGATGTCTGCTAGATTTTATTGGTTTATTGTATTCAAGTTTTCCTTTTTCTTGTTGATCTTCTACCTAGTTATTCTATCCATTATTGAAATGCAGTATTGAACTATTCAATTAATATTGTTGACTCGTCTATTTCTCCCTTCATTTCTTTCAGCATTTGCTTATGTAATTTGGTGCTCTGTTATTATTTGCATGTATTTTTATATTTATTATATCTTCATGATAAGCTGACTTTTTATCATTATAAAATGTTGCTCTTCATCTCTAGTAACAATTTCTCTTATGATTGCTGTTTGTATGATTTATATCTTTCTGTTTATGTTCAATCTAGTTGTATATTGGAATATAAAGAATGCCTATTTTATAGAGCATCTAGTTACATCTTGTTTTTTATTTAATCCAGTCTGAAAGTCTCTGCCTTTTGATTGGATTATTTAATCTATTTATATTTAATGCTGTTAATGATATACAGTTGACCCATATTTTTTATAAATTTTGTATTCACAAATTCAGCTACTCTCTAAAATTAATTTGTAATCTCAAAATAAATACTGGTGGCACTTTTTGGCCATTCATTGACATGCACAGAGTAATGAGAAATTTAAGTCTCCCAATATGCATGTTTCCTGATGAGGTTAAACAAGGCACACTCTGCCTTCTTGCTCCAGCTCTCATATTGTAAATAAGTTTTTTTGTTTATTTTTTTGTAATCTACATAATGCCACATTTTCACATTTTTGTGATTTTGGGAGGGTGACTTTACTGTTTAAAATGGCTCTCAGGCATGGTGATGAAGGGCTGTTCAGCATTCCTAAATGCAAAATGGCTTTGGTGTGCTTTATAGAGAAAATATATGTGTTAGAGAAGCGTTGTTAAGGCATGAATTGTACTGTTGGCTGAGTTCAACATTAATGAATAAACAATAATTATTAAACACATATGACACAAGATTATATGTTGACACCAGAGGCCTACAGGAACCAAACTCTGTATGTCTCCTGGGAACAATGGTATAGTATTTCCTAATTCAGTATTTGAAATGACTTTATGTAATTACTACTAACAACAAAAATCAACTGTAGTTGGATTTATGTCTAAATTTACTTTTTATTTCCCATATGTTTTATACAGTTCTGTGGTTTTATGGGGTTTTCTGTTACTGTTGTGTTCTTTCTTCACTACTTTCTCTTATATTAAGTGAATATTTCCAAATGTAGCATTTTGATTAATGTTTTCCCATGACACTCTTTTAGTTTTTCCTTAGTGGTTGCTCTGGGGCTTACCATATACTTATTTTGACTTGTCAAGATCAACTTCAGATTTGTGCTAACTTAATACCAGTGAGATACAAAAAGATTGCTCCCATATTAATCTTTTCCTTTTTGCCCTTTTCATAGCCTTGTTATTACATCTACAGATGTTAAAACCCAACAATATATTGTTATAATTATTACCTTCTATAATTGTATGGCTTTTAAAGATGCTTAGAGAATAAAAAAGAACAAGTATATATTTATGTCATTAGTTGTATTTGCCTTTTTATCATTTCTGATTCTCTTCATTTTTTCCTGTGGATTCACATTACTATCTTTAGTAACTTCCTTTGTCCAATACAGCTTTGTTTCCATGTACCTCCTTTGTACTATTATTGCCATAGGCCCAACTATACCAAATATACATTTTTATATTGCTTTTTAAAAACCAGTTAAGAGAATAAAGGAGAAAATTGCATTTGTACTATCTTTTGTAATTACATAATTAGTTTTACTGCTGTTTTGTTTTTCTGTGTGGATATGAATTTCTGTCTGGGGTCACTTGCTTTGGGTCTGCAGAACTCTATGTCTCATAAGATGCATCTGCATGCAATAGATTCCCTTGGTTTTGATTTATCTAGGGATGTCTTTGTTTTGCCTTCATTTCTGAAAGGTAACTTTGTTGGATATAGAATTCTTGGCTGACGTTTTCTCTTCTTTCGGCACTTTGAATGTACCATCATACTGCTTCTGGTGTCTTGTTTCTGACAAGAAGTCAACTGTTGCTCTTCTTATGGTTCTCTTATAAATAACTTTTCTCTTGCTGCTTTCAAGATTTCCTCCTTGTTTTTCACTTTCAGTAGTTTTACTATATGTCTATTTACGTATCTTCTGTGTATCTCCAACTTAGAGTTTTCTGAGCTCCTGGATGTGTAGATTAATGTTTTTCAATAATTTGGGGAAGTTACTAATTCTGTAAAGAATGTCAGTGGTAGTTTTGTGGGAATAGCATTGAATCTATAAATTACTTTGAGCAGTGTGGCCGTTTTCATGATATTGATTCTTCCTATCCATGAGGATGGAATGTTTTTCCATTTGTTTTTGTCCTCTCTTACTTCTTTGAACAGTGGTTTGTAGTTCTCCTTGAAGAGGTCCTTCACATCCCTTGTTAGCTGTATTCCTAGATATTTTATTCTCTTTGTAACAATTGTGAATAAGAGTTCATTCATGATTTGGCTCTCTGCTTGTCTACTGTTGGTGTATAGGAATGCTTGTGATTTTTGCACACTGATTTTGGACTGCTGAGACTTGCTGAAGTTGCTTATCAGCTTAAGGAGTTTTGGGCTGAGACGATGGAGTTTTCTAAATATAGAATCATAACATCTGCAAACAGAGACTATTTGACTTTCCCTCTTCCTATTTGAATACTCTTTATTTCTCTCTCTTGTCCAATTACCCTGGCCAGAATTTCCAATACTATGTTGAATAGGAGTGGTGAGAGAGGGCATCCTTGTCTTGTGCCCTGAAAGGGAATGCTTTCAGCTTTTGCCCATTCAGTATGATATTGGCTGTGGGTTTGTCATAAATAGCTCTTATTATTTTAAGATATGTTATATCAACACCTAGTTTATTGAGAGTTTTTAACATGAAGTGATGTTGCATTTTATTGAAGGCCTTTTCTGCATCTATTGAGATAATCATGTGGCTTTTGTCATTGGTTCTGTTTATGTGATAAATTATGTTTATTGATTTGCATATGTTGAACTATCCTTGCATCCCAGGGATGAAGCTGACTTGATTGTGGTGTATAAGCTTTTTGATGTGCTGCTGGATTTGGTTTATCAGTATTTTATTGAGGATTTTTGCATTGATGTTCATCAGGGACATTGGCCTGAAGTTTTCTTTTCTTGTTGTGTCTCTACCAGGTTTTGGTATCAGGATGATGTTGGCCTCATAAAATGAGTTAGGAAGGAGTCCTTTCTTTTCAGTTGTTTGGAATAGTTTCAGAAGAAATGGTACCAGTTCCTCTTGTGCCTCTGGTATAATTTGCCTGTGAATCCATCTGGTCTTGAGCTTTTATTGATTGGTTGACTATTAATTACTGCCTCAATTTCAGAACTTGCTATGGTCTACTCAGGGATTTGACTTCTTCCTGGTTTAGTCTTAGGAGGGTGCATATGTCCAGGAATTTACCCATTTCTGCTAGATTTTCTAGTTTATTTGTGTAGAGGTATTTGCAGCATTCTCTGATGGTAGTCTGCATTTCTGTGGGATCAGTGGTGATATCCCGTTTATCATTTTTTTATTGCATCTATTTTATTTTTCCCTCTTTCCTTCTTTATTAGTCTAGCAAGTGGTCTATCTATTTTGTTAATTTTTTCAAAAAACCAGCTCCTGGTTGACTGATTTTTTGAAGGAATTTTCCTGTCTCTATCTCCTTCAGTTCTCTGATCTTAATTATTTCTTGTCTTCTGCTAGCTTTTGGATTTGTTTGCTTTTGCTTCTTAGTTCTTTTAATTGTGATGTTAGGGTGTCGATTTGAGATCTTTCCAGCTTTCTGAAGTGGGCACTTAATGCTATAAATTTCCCTCTTAACACTTTCAGCTGTGTCCCAGAGATTGTGATACACTGTCTTTTCGTTCTCATTGGTTTCAAATAGCTTCTTGATTTTTGCCTTGATTTTGTTATTTACCCAGGAGTCATTCAGGAGCAGGTTATTCAATTTCCATGTAGTTGTGTGGTTTTGAGTGAGTTTCTGAATCCTGAGTTCTAATTTGATTGTACTGTGGTCTGAGAGACTTTGTTATGATTTCAGTTCTTTTGCATCTGCTGAGGAGTGTTTTACTTTGAATTATGTGATCAGCTTGAGAATGAGTTCCATGTGGCACTGAGAAGAACGTATGTTCTGTTGATTTGGGGTGGAGAGTTCTGTAGATGTCTATGAGGTCCACTTGATCCAGAGCTGAGTTCAAGTTTTGAGTATCCTTGTTACTTTTCTGTCTCATTGATCTGCCTAATACTGACAGTGGGGTGTTAAAGTCTCCCACTGTTATTTTGTGGGAGTTTAAGTCTCTTTGTAAGTCATTAAGAACTTGCTTTGTGAATCTGGGTGCTCCTGTATTGGGTGCATAGATATTTAGGATCGTTCGCTCTTCTTGTTAAATTGATCCCTTGATCATTCTGTAATGCCCTTCTTTGTCTTTTCGTTTTTGTTGGTTTAAAGTCCATTTTATCAGAGACTAAGATTGCAACCCCTGATTTTTTTGCTTTCCATTTGCTTGGTAAATTTTCTTCCATTCCTTTATTTTGAGCCTATGTGTGTCTTTGCATGTGAGATGGGTCTCCCGAACACAGCACACCAAGGTGTCTTGACTCTCTATCCAATTTGCCAGTCTGTGTCCAGCTATTATGTCTATGAAATAATATTTTCCACTGTAACCTGTCTTTGCCAGGTAGTCCTCCAACAGAGCCCTTAGCCCTACCCGTCAAAGGTCATTGGCTTCAAACCCTGCAGCCTATGGGCCCCCAGCAAGCACTCAATGGAGCCCTGACCTAATTTTGGAGAGCCCTGCAGCCCACAGGATCATCAGAGTCTCTGCCTTTGCCATTGCAGAGATTTAGTAGAGAAGAGTGATCCTAGAGCGAGGAGATGAGGGACCCGTGATCAGAACTTTGGGGACTTCCTAGGGCACAGATGTGGTCCCGAGCGCAGGCATGGGCAGATGCACACAGCTGTACAGGTATTTGTGAGACAAGGCTCTGCAACCTGACCCTTTTATTTGCACATTTACTATGACAATGTCCAGGAGACAACAGTAGAACTACCACATTCTGATGACTTTCTGGCCCTTGGAAGGGAAGAGGCCTTGGAGCTCCCAAAGGCACCATTGTAGATGACGTCGCCTGAGACGTGAGAGAAGTTGTGAACACGATTATGCACACCCCTGGGGAAGGCACAAGACAGCTCAATGTGAAATCAAACGAAGCTGCTTGCCCCTCACATCCAGCCCTGTGTGCTAGGCCTGGCTGCCTCCCTGCTCCCCTCTGTGAGCCAATCTCTGCCCAGGAAGGCATTATTACCTCACACCTGCCCCAGAGCTCACCCCCAGCAGAAATATGCCCCATGGTTCCCACTGACAACCAGCACTGTCGACCCACACGGTGGCTCTCGCCAAATGGCCAGGCCAACTGAACGTCCTCAAAGCTGTCCGCAGCAGAAAACATCTCTCCCTTTTCTCAACACCCAGAAACAGTTCTCCTAACCTCATCCCTCCTTGGGTATAGAATTCTTTCATGAGTGTAAACTTCTGGGATGCAGCTGAGGGCTGTCAGTTCCAGCATGTCACCTGAATGCCCCTGTCCCTGACTCTACAGTGTGCTTGATGTAATCAACACATTTCTACTATTTTATCTGTGGACAAACCCACATGAGGACAGCCCCAACTCCAGCCAGGAGCCTCACAAACCAGAACATCCACAAACAGTGAACCAACACTACTAACACAACAGTGCCTGCAGCAATAACAAGGAAAAGGAAGGCTTCCCAAAGCCAGCCAGGGCAGCACAGTCAACACCGAGGGGTATAAAGCTTCTCACCACTCAGAGCACCTGGCACGATCACTCACACACCCACCAACTCACCCACCCACCCACTCACTCACACCTCCCCCAGCTCACCTCCTCCACACCCCAGCATGGCCGCGTCCACCATGTCTGTCTGCTCCAGCGCTTGCTCCGACTCCTGGCAGGTGGAAGACTGCCCAGAGAGCTGCTGCGAGCCCCGCTGCTGCGCCCCCAGCTGCTGCGCCCCTGCCCCCTGCCTGACCCTGGTCTGCACCCCAGTGAGCTGTGAGCCCAGCCCCTGCCAATCGGGCTGTACCAGCTCCTGCACGCCCTCGTGCTGTCAGCAGTCTAGCTGCCAGCTGACTTGCTGCACCTCCTCCCCCTGCCAGCAGGCCTCCTGCGTGCCCGTCTGCTGCAAGCCTGTCTGCTGTGTGCCCACCTGCTCTGAGTCTTCCTCTTCATGCTGCCAGCAGTCTAGCTGCCAGCCGGCTTGCTGCACCTCCTCCCCCTGCCAGCAGGCCTGCTGTGTGCCCATCTGCTGCAAGCCTGTCTGCTGTGTGCCCACCTGCTCTGAGTCTTCCTCTTCATGCTGCCAGCAGTCTAGCTGCCAGCCGGCTTGCTGCACCTCCTCCCCATGCCAGCAGGCCTGCTGTGTGCCTGTCTGCTGCAAGCCTGTCTGCTGTGTGTCCGTCTGCTGTAAGCCTGTCTGCTGTGTGCCCACCTGCTCCGAGTCTTCCTCTTCAGGCTGCCAGCAGTCTAGCTGCCAGCTGACTTGCTGCACCTCCTCCCCCTGCCAGCAGTCCTGCTGTGTGCCCGTCTATTGCAAGTCTGTCTGCTGTGTGCCCGTCTGCTCTGGGACTTCCAGTTCATGCTGCCAGCAGTCTAGCTGCCAGCCAGCTTGCTGCACCTCCTCCTGCTGCAGACCCTCCTCCTCTGTTTCCCTCCTCTGCCGCCCCGTGTGCAGACTTGCCAGCTGTGCCCCCTCCTGCTGTGCCCCCACCTCCTCCTGCCAGCCCAGCTGCTGCCGCCCAGCTTCCTGCGTGTCCATCCTCTGCCGCCCCACGTGCTCCCGCCCAGCCTGCTGCCGCCTCTCCTCAGGCCAGAAGTCCAGCTGCTGACGGGCAGGTCCCATGTCTCCGTCTCCGGAGTTGTTCCAGGGCCATCTCTGACTTCCGGAAATCCTGGCAGCCTTGAGCCCTGGCGGAGTCTCCTCTGCCCAGGGCCACCGCATCTCCAGTCAGCAGTGCTGAGCCTTCATGGCCAAGTTCCCTCCCGGCACTAGTACCTCGCAGCCTCTCAGCCCCATCCTGGCCAGCCGGGGCCGCTGTGTCCTGCCCCATGTGAGTGATCAGGCTGTCAACAAATAAAGTTACCACTCTGCCCTCTCAGAGGCCTTTTTTCTGTATCTGGCAGACCCCGGGGAAGAGCTCCCATGTGCCGTGTGGGGTGGGCGCTTTGGGACTCGCCTGGAACTGCATCCAGGGTGACAGCACGGGGCGGAGGCAGTCCTGACCTCCCATGTGCTGGGTCTGCTGTTGCAGGGTTCCCTGCCAGCCTCAGCATGTCCAGGCCCTGGCTGTGCCCTTCTCTGTGAGTCCTCCACACCCACAGGGCCTGGCCTCTCCCCGGGCTCCTGCCTCTCTCCTTCCTCTGCCTGTCTGACTCCCGCTCACCCTCTCCTCGCCAGCTCTCTCTTACTAAATAAAATAAATATTTCTCATTCCTGGAAGATATTGTAGAGCTGATCTCTTGTTTCAAAGCATCTGTGTACATTGGTTTGACAATCCGTGTACCCGACGTCTCTGTGGGTCAGTTCGGCTTTTCTGTAATTTCTGTAATTTCTGCCAGTTCTGCCTCATGCTGTCTTGTTTCCTTGTGTGCTCAGCTATTTATGGCTAAGTCATCACCCTTGCGCTTGAGAAGTATTTGTGGGCATTTTTGAGGCCTCTAAGAAAGGTGTGTTTGCTTTCTCCTTATGTGAGGAACCTCTGATTCCAGGAGCACCTTCAGCTAAATACGTGGCTTCAGTTAGTGTGGGTTGTCCACAACGTGCCAGTTTGGGCTGCAGACCAGAATGAGGGCAGGCTTGCTGGGGTAGGATGTTCTCCTCTGGGTGAGCGGAGTCCCAGGCAGCCAGCAACCCCCAGGATGGGCAAAGCCCCTGCGTGGCTCTGCCTCCCTCTTCTCTGAAGGTGCAGCCTGTGCCATCTTTAGCATAATGTAGGGGCAGTCCCCTTTACACCCACCACAAGGGGACTCTCGGCTTCGATTTCTGTCCTCTTCATCCGGCAAAACCATTCAATCCAAAATTTAAAATGGCCAGATCACCAAATGCCCTCAAGAACAAAGCGAATTCGGGGTGTTTCTAAACACTGTGGGTTACAGCAAGGGTCCTTCACCTGGGATCTGTGAGCTCAGATGAGAAGAATAAAAAATGCATCTTTGTTTCCCAAACCTCTAACTGAAATGCAGTATTTCCATCAATTATGAACGTAGCCAAGAAAACTTATGGCACCTGCAGCTTTGTCACCCACAGAAATGAGATGTGGGGCATCACATTATGGTGGCTGCAGATACTCAAAACCTCATTCTGGCCATAGCTATTTCATAATGACGGCAGCGTAAGATGTGCTGCTGGGTCCTGCTGGGCATGTGTTCCCTAGAGAGGCATGGGCTAGATCGTTAATTCATGTTTTCAAAGTTCAATAACCGCGTTTTGTTTTTTGTTGTTGTTTTGAGACAGAGTCTCGCTCTGTTGCCCAGGCTGGAGTGCAGTGGCGTGATCTCGGTTCTCTGCAACCTCCACTCCCCGGTTCAAGCAATTCTCTGCCTCAGCCTCCTGAGTAGCTGGGATTACAGGCATCCGCCCCCACGCATGGCTAATTTTTTTGTATTTTTAGTAGAGACAGGATTTCACCATCTTGGCAGGCTGGTCTTGAACTCCTGACCTCATGATCCACCTGCCTTGGCCTCCCAAAGGGCCAGGATTACAAGCGTGAGCACCATGCCCACTCCATCACCGTGACTTAATGTAGTTGGTTTCCTTTTACTTTACTCATTTGAAAACCTCCAAAGGTTTCACAAGGTGGTGGGGAAGGCCCCTGGCCCAGAAAGGGCAAAGACCCCTGCCTTTGATTTGGGCAGGTAATCCTGTCATTCTTTATTCCTTTTACAGTTTACTGCTGTGACTAGAAAGATTCTTCCCAGTGCTTTCAGTTGTTTTCAGCAGGATGGTGGGTCAGACAATCTCACCAACAGGTTTCCAGAACTGGAACCCTGTTGCAATTTCTCAATTCTTAAGACTAACTGGAAATTTTCTGTAACTTTCCCCTGTTGTTGGCGATGATTTCTTGATTCTTGAGTAGGTCTTTTCTTTTGGACTGTTGTGTCTGTTGACTTTCCCCTGTTGTTGGCGATGATTCCTGAATTCTTGAGTAGGTCTTTTCTTTTGGACTGTTGTGTCTGTTAACTTTCCCGTTGTTGGCAATGATTCCTGAATTCTTGAGTAGGTCTTTTCTTTTGGACTGTTGTATCTGTTGACTTTCCCCTGTTGTTGGCGATGATTCCTGAATTATTGAGTTGGGTCTTTTCTTTTGGACTGTTGTGTCTGTTGACTTGTCCAGGCAATGGTTTGTTCCTTGGCAGTTTCCATGGCATGTCTGTGCAAATGCAACACACAGGGATGGAAGTCCCTGTCCCAGGGTCACGGGCTCCCAGGACGGAAGGACACAGGTGTCTTGTCACTGTCATTTTCCTTTCCAAGCTTCTGGCCCAGTCACCAGGACAAGGGGAGCAGGCAGGGCAGGAAAGGCTGCCCCCAGGCCTCTCTGTGTCCCGACCTGGTCAGCAGCCCAGGGCGAGGCTGTCCCACCCTGAGCCCCACGACCATGCTTGTGCAGCCTCCACCCTGCTTGTGAAGGGGGATGGGATGTGTGTGTGGGGTGGGGGACTCACCAAGCAAGGACTGGGAGGGGACTTCTCATGCTAGGTGCCCTTCACCACCCATTTCCCACTGCCCTTTGCCAGCTGGCCTAGCCACATGCCCATGTCTCCCCACCGGGTGGGACTCTGTAATGGAACATGGTTTCCCCACCTGCAGGGAAGCCTGAGCCAGGCCACCCTCCCTTCGGCTCATCCTGTGGGATATCGGGGCCCTGCTAGTGTGGGAGCCCCCATTTCTAGGCTGTGTGGGTCACCCCTTGGGGAGGATGGGAGTGGAGGCTCTGTGCCTGCTCTGGGAGGCAGTCAGACCTGGGAGGCATCTCTTTCCCTCCCATTGCTGTTTAATTCTGACATTTGTTACCTTATTCTGGTTTTTATTTTATAAACCATTTTGAGAAATGTTTTCATCTAATAGGAAACATCAGATGAAGTTTATTTTCCTTTCTAACCGGCTGCTTCGCTCTTCACTCTGACATTTTCACTGTGTTCTCTGCTTTTGAGGTTTTCCTCTGGTTTCAGAAATTGCTTTTCTGTCTTTACAATATCCACCATGGTTTGCTTTTTTCTTTTCTGCTTTTATTTGCTGTTTTGAAAAATATACATCCTGTTTCTAATTGTAGGAATAAATAGCTTTTCAGTTTACCTTTGTGTTTATTTTCTAACTGTTAAAGTGAGGACTGGAAGTGTCATTTGAGAATCTCCATTTAAAACAGCATTAATTGTGCTCTCCTCAACATCGGCCCATGTGTCCACCCCCGCCAGCTTCCCAGTCTTCCCTGTTGAATTGAAAGCAACATACAGTATATTCCAGGAGAAGCGGAACCACACATGCAATCGTAAATATTATAACAGCCACATTTAAGGATGGCAAAAGGAACAGGTGAAGTTAATTCAGGAATAGACCTTATTTAACCCAGAACATCCAAAGTGTTACCATTTCAACTTGTGGCATGAGCCACATGTGGTTAGTGACCTCTCACATTAGCATGCAGTAAAGTATTAGAATCTTATCACTGCTATTCAATTACAGTGTTGAATATGCATCTGTTACAACAGATGTGAAATTTGCATTTGCAGTTATAATTGAGCACATTGATTATGTGGACACAGGTTAGTGTCTTCCTGTCTTCATATCTGGGCCAGCTCCTTGAAACCCCAGCCTCTGCATTCCTGAGCTCTTTGCTTCTTCTCTGTCTTAGTCTGTTGGGGCTGATAAAACAAATTGCCATGGACCTGGGGTCTTGAGCAGTAGGCATTTCTTTCTCCCAGTTCTGGAGGCTGGAAGTCCAGGATCAGGCAGGGTGCCACACGGTGGGGTTCTGGAGAGGGTGCTCTTCCTGGTCTACAGAGAGCCACCTTCTTGCTGTCCTCACATGAAAGAGATAATCTCTCTGGGGTTTCTTCTCTAAAGGGCACGAGTCCCATTCTTGAGCTAATTGCCTCCCAAAGGCCCCACCTGTTAACACCATCACATTGGAATTAGGGTCTCAATGTGTGAATTTCGGGAGGACACAAACATTCCATCCGTAACGCTCACTTTGCCATTTGTCGTATTTCCTTAAGTAATTTTTTCCAAGAGGGATACTTTCTAAGCTCTTGCTTTTATGAAAATACATCACTGTTATCTTTATTTGAGAAAGATGTAATAATTTGAAAAAAGGAAAAATAGAGCCTGAGTCCAGCAAGGCTTCCCCTGGAAGCTCTGAGGATATTGCCTCATCCTGGGTAGTGGGACAGGGGTTCCAGTAAGAGCCTGACGCGGTTCATTCCCAGACCGGATGTTATTCGTCCTGCATGTGAGGGACTGTTCTTACATCTTCTAAGTTTAAAAACGTGCGAATGCAGTTCTAGGGTGGGCTCTAAAGGCCTGATTTTCTTGGAATTCATTAAGTTCTTCCACTCCAAATACACACACGTCTGTTCATTCAGCCCAGAGTAGCTGGTCTTCAATTACGTCTGTGATTACTATTTTGAACCGATTTGTGTTTTTCTCCTCGGCGACTGAATTTCCATGTTTGGTCTCCGATGAACACACACTCTGTTATCCTTTTCCTCACTGTATTTGTGGGTTTATCTTTTACCTCGGTGTTTGGAAGAACTACTCATGTTTGGTCTTAAAACAATTGCACTGGTTCTCTGTGGTGTAAGTTTTGCTCTTCTGCCTCTGGCATGAATTTTAAACCCAGCCGTTTGGTATTAAATTTGGTACTGAAGACTTGCTGTCCCTCGTCTTCAACATCTGTTTGGAATCAGAGATGCACCGGTTGGGGATGTGGATCCTGTGTGCACGCTGGCTGGCTTCTAGCCCTGGTTCTGTCACTTTTCCTGTGTGACTTTGAGCAAACCGCTCAATCTCTCTGCCGAGGCTTCTGTATCCGTCCATAGTAACTTCAAGAAGGAGCTGATGCCAAAGTGAAGGGAGTTAATAGATGCCAAGTTCTTGGAATCCTGCCTGGCATAGCCCGTGCTCGGCAAATGCTCTCACTTCGCCAGCTTCATCATCAGGGCTTCTGTGGGGGTCATTTTCTAAGATCGCTGAAGCTGTCACTACAGTCGCATGCTATAACTTGGGGCTCCAGGTCTGTGGGATGATCCCCCCCATGCCCCATTAGGGAACACAGCTGCCTCAGTTTTGCGTTGGCGCTGGCCCTGGCTCCCAGGCTGACCACACTGTGTCTTTACGAGAGGCTCCTGTGGGGAGCTACGTGTTTACGGACAATCCTTGAGAGCCCAGAGGGGCCTCTTTGACAATAGCCATGGGGCGCGGCGTGACTGGCACGCTGGAGGCCAGATTCCATGGAATTTCCATCACAGTGGCGAGGCGGGTGTGCAGGGAGGGGCTGTGGGGGGCTGTGGGGGGCTGTGGGTTTGACCCATCCCAGGCTGCTGTAGGCTCGTTCTCAGCTGAAAGAGGCTGGAAGAGAGGGAGAGGTTTGCAGTTCCTCATGAGAACTAGCCTTAGTCCGCAAGACAGAGGAGCTCACCTGTGACCGTCCCTGCCCTGGGGTCAGGGCCCGTCCTGCCCGATGACCTCCCAGGCACAGGCTGGCTTTGCCCACCCCAAGTGTCCTCCACTCTCCATGCGACCCTCACTTCACACCCGCCTCCCTGAGGCAGAGGCCCCTCCTCACCCTCAGGCCGTGACCTATGCCCACCCTCTCAGGACACTTGATCAGGGCTCCAGGGGACAGTGGTCCAGACCCAAAGGCTAGTCCCGGAACCGTGTCCTCCCAATGAGCTGACTGTCCAGAAGCCTTGCCGGAATGTTCCGTCTCCCTCTCAGGGAACGTGAGGTCCTCCCTGTCCTCCTGCCCTTGGCAGACATCAGGAGCTCAGAAGATCCCAGAGCCCCCCAGGAAGCGCTGTCCTTAAGCACCTTTTCTCTACACAGGCGCCTCCTTCCTGGCTCTCCCGATCCCAGCCAGGCCAGCCTGTCCCATGAGGCCCCTGCAGACAGAGGCTGGGCATCCCCTGGGCCAAGAGACCACGCTGGGGACAGTCACGGGACCTGTCAGGAGGAAGTCACCAGGGCAGCCCCAGAGACGCCACGCCTTCCCGCCTGGTGTCCCGGGGGCCAGGCTCAGCCAGGGGCACGGCCCTGCCCAGGACCAGCCGAGTGTGAGGAGCAGAGTGAGGACAAGTCACAGCAAGAGAAGCAGAAATAATGAGGGTCCTCCCAGCAACAAACACCAACACGGAAGGCGTTGCTGAGTCTCGTGCTGGGAAAACACAGGCGCCGGGCATATAAAAACCCCAGAGCCCAGCAGCTGACAGGCTCACACACTCACACACTCACACACTCCCTCACTCACACACACACACTCACACACTCACACACTCCCTCACTCACACCTCCCCCAGCTCACCTCCTCCACACCCCAGCATGGCCGCATCCACCATGTCCGTCTGCTCCAGCGCTTGCTCCGACTCCTGGCAGGTGGACGACTGCCCAGAGAGCTGCTGCGAGCCCCCCTGCTGTGCCCCCAGCTGCTGTGCCCCGGCCTCCTGCCTGACCCTGGTCTGCACCCCAGTGAGCTGTGTGTCCAGCCCCTGCTGCCAGGCAGCCTGTGAGCCCAGCCCCTGCCAATCGGGCTGTACCAGCTCCTGCACACCCTCGTGCTGCCAGCAGTCTAGCTGCCAGCCGGCTTGCTGCACCTCCTCCCCCTGCCAGCAGGCCTGCTGTGTGCCCGTCTGCTGCAAGCCTGTCTGCTGTGTGCCCGTCTGCTGCAAGCCAGTCTGCTGTGTGCCCACCTGCTCAGAGGGCTCCTCTTCATGCTGCCAGCAGTCTAACTGCCAGCCGGCTTGCTGCACTTCCTCCTGCTGCAGACCCTCCTCCTCCGTGTCCCTGCTCTGCCGCCCCGTGTGCAGGCCTGCCTGCTGCATGCCCGTCCCCTCCTGCTGTGCCCCCGCCTCCTCCTGCCAGTCCAGCTGCTGCCGCCCAGCCTCCTGCGTGTCCCTGGTCTGCCGCCCTGTATGCTCCCGCCCCACCTGTTGAAGCTTCTCCTCAGGCCAGAAGTCCAGCTGCTGATGGCCACGTCCCCCAGGGCCAGCCGATCTCAGACCCCACCTCCCTGCCAGTCCTTAGAAGCCCCTGACCTCCCAGCCCACCCAGCCCCAGTGCAGCTCAACCACAGAGAAGGAGCAGCCCCACCCACCTCCGCCCAGCCCAGGGTGGGGTCTGAGATGCTCACTGGCTCCTCCCTGACCTCGCCCAGCGCAGAGGAGCCCGGCTGCTCCTCACCAGGCTTCCCGGCTGCAGGCCACGACCCTCCGCTGTAGGGGATGGGCCTCCTGACCGGGGTCTCACACCCAGGAGTGTCCCCCTGTGCCTCTGAGCACCAATAAAGCCACTGTGGCCCCACGCTGACTCTGTGCTGACTCTGGAACACCCAGGGCGGGAGGGGACAGAGCAGGGCCTGGCCTGGCTCTGGGGGCTGGGCCCCGTGTGTCTCTTTACATCCCTTGCTGGGGGGCCTCAGGGGCTCTTGTGATACCTGGAAGCTCCTGCCCACCTCGCGGCATGTTCTGCTCTCCGTCTCCCCTCCCGGGTCCTGTGGGGCTGGAAGCCTTGCTCACAGGCTGAGTCCCAGGGGCACCACATGGCTCCGGCCAGCGCCCCCCTCACTGTGGGTAGAAGCAGCTCCTGCCATGGCGAGGTGCGGGGCTGTCCCGGGGTGTCAGGCCCCAGCTGTGCTGGGAGGTGGGAGACGAGAGTGGGTGGGAACTTGGGCTCCAGCTGTCCCGGCGCTCAGGGTGTTCCACTCAGGGAAAGCCTGGGCACCCTGGCCTCCTGCGCACAGTCACAGATGCTCAGGGACGCCCTCTATTCCGGCCCGAGGCTTGACACTGGGATGCAGAGCAGGGAACAGAGCTGTGACCTCCGGAGTTCCCTGTGCTGGGCTGGGGGGCGGGGGTGGTGGAGGGCAGGTGGGAACAGGAAGACCCCAGTGGCAGAGGAAGCTGATACCGCCTGGGAGCACAGACCAGAGGGCGAGGGAGACACATGGACACACAGGTCCAGATGCAGCCAGGCATGTTTTCAAACGGGATTGAGCAAATCTGAGAAGAGACTCCTAGAAATGCAACTGCAGGCAGGGGACGCTGGCGAGGTGTGACCGTCACCGCGTTGCCCACAAGAGGCCCTGAGTCTAGTTCTCAACAGCTGTACAGTCACAACACGGGGGCCACATTATTCCTTTTTTTTGCCAATGTGATTAGCAAAAATATTTTCTCATGGTTTCCTTCAGCAAGGTTCGTGGCGTTCCAAAGTGTGGACCCGCTGCAACTGATGTATGCAGCATCAGGTGGATGGCATCGAATGTCTCTCCAGCTGCTCATTATTACAAACAACGCCTCTGTGGGTGTTCCTACCATATACCTTTCCACACTCAGGTACGTGTTTGCCTAAATTCCCAGGAGTGGCAATGCTAGCATGGGGTGTTCATGGATTTTGAATTCATAGAGATACTGAGAACTGTTCCTGAAAAGATTGCCCCAAATTGTGCCTGTGAAGACCGATGTCAGAGAAAGTGTGGCAGAGAGGAACTGTGAGGGCCTGTCCCTCCACGGAGCATCAGAAACTGGCAAAACCAAACACACAAACACACCCAGCCAGCCAGCGTTCCCTTGCCCTGCGGTTGTGTTTCCAGGAATCTGTTCTCAGATTTGTTCCATCCTGCTTCGAACCGTCTGGCTACATCTGCACATGTGGTCATGTGTCCCCCACGCTCTGGTTTGGACATGGTCCCACAGTGTCCTGGGCTTCCTCCACCATCGCTTCCGCAAGACCTTCCCGTCCCCACCTGCCGTCCACCCATCCAGCCAAACAAAGGGGGCTGGAGTTCAGCTTTATCTAAACTTTGGAAAATAGTTGAAGGTTTGCAGCAGGCAAGGGAACACACAATCAAGTAAAAGCAACAGAATCCAATAGGAGAGCCTTGTGGATTTTAACTTCCCCTTTCCCCATCCCTATCCCCAGCTGGGTGACGGTCAGGAAGATGGCAGCTGGAGTCCCTGGTGTGGGGTGCTGCTGCCAGGAAAGCAGAGGGGGCCTTGTTTGCAAGGTAGTGCGGTTGTCTGTTTTCGCCCATCTTGTGGCTCCCTGAAGGACTGACACACAGGGCTTGCATTATTTCAGACTCAGACTCGGGCAGAGAGCAGCTACACCCAGGCTTTGTCAGAACATTAAACAGTCACTGTCACCTGAGGCCAAGGATATCAGCTAGAAAACACTGGACACACACAAAAAGCCTGGGAGGAAAAGCTGGGAGCTGACATGCTTTGAGGAATAAGGGTGTTGGGAGATTCCACATATTCTTGGGAGTCCAGAAGGCCCCAGTGCATGTCCATGATGGGGCAGAGGCTCAGTGCTCACCTCTGGCTGAACTTCAGGCTCTGAGCAAGCAGGAAGTGAAGGTGCAACAGGAAGTGAAGAAGCAACAGGAAGTGAAGTTGCAAACAGGAAGTGAAGTTGCAAACAGGAAGTGAATGAGCAACAGGAAGTGAAGTTGCAACAGGAAGTGAAGGGGAAGGCAGAGTCACAAACTCCCCAGCTGAGTGCTGAGGGTGTGGACCAACATACAGAGCCCAGCTACAAACCTGGCAGAAATGTATTTCTTCATTCCAGGGGTTTAAGGAACTCTCTGTCAAATTACTATCTGAGCACTAAGCTAATAGAACATGAGCACACATGATGAGGAAACTATTTTTAAAAAGTGACATAAACAAAAACAACCATCTACAGCAATCAGCAACAGCAAACTGTGCAGAGGGAGGAGAACCTCACACCCAGAAATCTCCCATTGTAATAGTCACTGTCCAGTTTTCACCAGAGGCATGTGCCATGCAAAACAGCAAGAAATATGAGCTACTCATGAGGGGAAAGCAATTAATAGAAAATCTTCCTGAGGAAGCCCAGAATTGGACTTACTAGACAAAGCCTTTCAATCAACTGTCTTAAACATGTTCAAAAAACTAAATAAAATCACAGACAAAGAATTAAGGTAAACCAGGAGAATGATGCCTCATCAAATAGAGAAAGAGGAGGAATTTTAAAAATAAATTAAATAGAAGTTCTGGAATTGGAGAGTACAATCACTGAAATAAGTAACTCATGATAGGGTTTCAACAGCAGATTTTATCCTGTGGAAAAAATAGTGAAGATGAAGATAAATGAGTTAACATGCTCTAGTCTGAGGAGTAGCTGAGACACAGGGGGGTAGATGTGAGAATGGAGAAAAATGAACAAGTCTTAGAAGACCTGTGGGACACCATCAAGCATAGCAACATACTTAACCAGATTTCCAGATGGAGGGGAGACGGAGCAGAAAAAATAATTGAAGAGATAATAGAAATAATGGCCAAAACTTTGTAAATTGAGAAAAGACATTAATCTACACATTCAAGCCACTCAGTGAACCCCAAGTAAAATAAACTCAAAGAGAGTTGCACAAAAACACAGTGTAACTGAACTCTCAAAAGTCAGAACAAAGAATCTAGAAAGCAGTTGGACAGAAGACTAACAGAGGATTTCTCATCAGAAACCATGGAGGCCAGAAGGCATTGGGATGACATATGTAACATGACGGCGGCTTGGGGTACAGGGACAGAGTGCAGCCAACAACCAAAAAGATATCAGCATCTGACAAAATTATCCTTCAAAAATGAAAGGGAAAGTGACGCATTCCGAGGTAAATAAAACCTGAGAGAACTTGCTGCCAGTAGACTTGCCTTACAAGAAACACGAATTCAGGCTGGGGTAAAAGGGCACTAGACAGTAACCTGGAACCAAATGAGGGAAAGGTAGCCACATTGGTAGTTTGTGTGCTTATAAGAATTTTTCCATCACATATTGGTTGTCTAATTTGTTGGTGTACAAATTTTCATAGTATTCCTTATAATCCTTTTTATTAATGTAAGTTCAGTAGTGATGTTCCCATTTTCATTTACAATTTTAATTATTTGCATCTGCCATCTTTTAATAAATTTAGATAAAGATTTGCCAAACATGTTACTTTTCTCAGAAACCCCACTTTGGGGTTCATTGATTCTATTGATTTTTTTTCTTTTCCATTTTTCTGTGCTCTAGACTTTATTTCCACCTTCTGCTAAATTTGGATTTAGTTTGCTCTTCTTTTTCTAGTTCCTAGGGTGAAAAGTTAGATGAATGATTTGAGATCTTCCTATTTTTTAAAAAATGTAGGTGTTCAGTTATCAGTTTCCCTTTCTGTACTGCTTTCACCAAATCTCATAAGTTTTGGTTGGCTCCGTTTTCTTTTCTATTCATCTCAAAGTATTTTCTATCTTCTCTTTAAGTTCTCTTTTGACTCACTGGTAGTTTGAGAGTGTGCCATTTAATATACACATATTTGTGAATTCCAGTTTTTCTTCTGTTGTTTTCTAATTCTTTCCATTATAATCAGAGAACATAGTTTGTATAAGTTCAGTCATTTTAAATTATTAAGACTAGTTTTGTGGCCTAAGGTATAGTCTAATTTGGCAACTGTTCCATGTGAACTTGAGAAGAATGTGTTGTCTGCCACTGTTGGGTTGGGTGTTTCTGTGTATATGTTAGACCAGTTTATGGGGTTCTTTAAGTCCTCTATTCCCTTACTGAATGTCAACTTAACTCTATTTAATTTTTTTAATTACAGAAAATGGCTCGCTGGAGTCTCTAACTCTTATTGTAGAACTGGAACTGTCCACTTGTTTCTTCAAGTCTGTCCATTTTTCTTTCACATACTTTTGTGATCTGACGTTAGATGCATGTGTCTTTACAATTGGTGTATCTTCTTTGTGGATTCACTTTAATCACTACATAATGTCCTGTGGGCCCAGCTCCTGCTGATCGGTCTACACCAGTCTCTGCATGACAGTGGCTTCCTCATTAGCCTGCTTTTTCTAGCCGTTCTCCCAGCCTGTGGCTGGCCCCTCCCCAGCCAGGTCACCACGTCTTCACGCCACATCCACGTGACCCCCTGGGCAGCACACAGCATTCCTCAGTTGCTCTCACTAGAGGTCAGTACTTCAGGCCTCACTTCCTAAGGTCTGCAAAACGATGGTGCCCTAATAAGCTGATAAATTTAAGACTAGCATTATTTCTCTCCTGATTATTTGAGAACATTCTGTGGTGAAAGTATTTGGGTCCGTAGTTTGCTTTGTAGAATGGCTTTTTAAAATTTTTATTTATTTATTTATTTATTTATTTATTTTTGAGACGGAGTTTCGCTCTTGTTACCCAGGCTGGAGTGCAATGGTGCGATCTTGGCTCACCGCAACCTCCGCCTCCTGGGTTCAGGCAATTCTCCTGCCTCAGCCTCCTGAGTAGCCGGGATTACAGGCACGCGCCACCATGCCCAGCTAATTTTTTGTATTTTTAGTAGAGACGGGGTTTCACCATGTTGACCAGGATGGTCTCGATCTCTTGACCTCGTGATCCACCCACCTTGGCCTCCCAAAGTGCTGGGATTACAGGCGTGAGCCACCGCGCCCAGCTTGTAGAATGGCTTTTAATCTTAGGTATGTTTAATCAATATGATATATTTGGGATTTTCCTTTTGTTGGATTGTGTCTTGACAAATATAGACAATTGTGTCTCCACCAACACAATCAATACATAGACTCCTCTCGTCATCCCACAAATTTCCCTCATGCCCCTTCGTAGTCATTTCACACCCACCCTAACTCCTAGCAGGCACCGATTTTTTGTTGTTTGTTATTATTATTACCATTGCCGTAATGTCACATCTACAGAATCCCACAGTGTTTAGCATTTTGCCATATATGATTTAAGTAGACCCTTCACTAAAGAGCAGATACAGAAAAAAAAAAAAAAAAAGAGCAGATGCAGATAGCAAATAAACACGAGAACATGCTCCACGTTCTGAGTCATCAGGGCAATGCAAACTTAAACCCCAGCGAACTCTCTCTATACAGCTGTGTTGACTGAAGTAAAAGGACGCCTGCTGTGCAGGACTGGCCAGGACGCGGAGCTTTGCGGACGTGCTGGAGGACCGGCCAGGACGCGGGGCTTTGCGGGCGTGCTGGAGGACCGGCCAGGACGCGGGGCTTTGCGGATATGCTGGAGTTCAAACCTCCCATCTCACTTTGGTTTTTGCTTATACAAGGAATCTACTCCCTTTTATCTCCTTGCTTTACTGTTTTTGGATTGTTTTGAGGTTTTTTTTATTTTTTCATTTTCCCTTCACTATGTTGGTTCCTCTAGTGCTGCCACAGGTTAATTACAGCAAGAGGGTGAAGACAACGGAAAATTATTCTCTCGCAGTTCTGAGGGTCAGGCACCCGAAATGAAGCTTTCCACAGGGCCATGCTTCCTCTGAGCTCCAGCGCGAGTCTGTCCTTGCCCCTTCTAGCTTCTGGTGGTAGCCAGCAAACCCCGATGTCCCTTGGCTAACAATCTTTGCCTCTATTGTCATATCATCTTTTTCCCTTTGTGTGTATGTCTGAACTTCCTTCTCCTTTCTCTGGTAAAGACACTAGACATTGGATTTAAGGTTCACTATGATCTTGTATGACTTAACTAATTCTATCTGCAAAGACCTTATTTCCATATAAGGTCATTCCATATAAGGTCACATTGTGAGGTTCTGGGGGGATATGACTTTTGGGGAGGCATAATTCAACCGGGTACATGCATCTACTTCCTAGTGAGCTGAATATTCTTTTGTTCTTATAGTGGGGATTATAACGTGAATCCATGACTTCTTAAAGTCTAATGTAAATTAGACCTTATATTATTTTCAGATGGTGCCGTGTGCCTAAGCCCCTTTAACTCCATGTATCTTCCTCCGAATTTTGTATTCTTGCCATGTGTTTTATTTCCATAAATATTTTACAATGTACGTTTTACACAGCCAGCATTCATTTAGATTTCCCATATGTTCTTCTTCCGTTGCACCTAATTTTCTTACCAACTTCTTGCCTCCACGTGTGATCATTTTTGTTCTGTCTAATGCTCCCTTTCGTATTTTCCTTAGTGCAGATCCTGCTGGTGACAGATTCCCTCAGCGTCCAGAGGAGGTCATCATTCTGTTCGCATTTGGGGGAATCTTCTTCCCAGGTATATAGTTCTAGCTTTGCGCTTCTTTTCTTTCAGATAGTAAGTATATCACTCCCTTGTCCTCTGCCTGCCGTCATCTCCCCTGAGAAGTCATCTGTAAATGTTATCCTGGCTTCTTTGAAGGTAATGTGCCTTTTCTTCCTCTGGCTGTTTTTAAATTTTCTCAGTCTTTGGATTTCAGCCCCAATGTGCCCAGGTGTGCTTTTCTTTGTATTCCGTTGCTAAAGATTCTTGGTTTCGGGAAGGTTCCTTTTTTTCTTTTTCTTTCTTTCTTGTACTTGTCTATTATGTCTTCAAATATTTTGCTAACCCTATTTTACTTCTCCCTTGTAGGATTTCAATCATTTCCCCCACAACTTTTTTTTTTAATTTTTATTGCATTATAGGTTTTGGGGTACATGTGCAGAACGTGCAAGATAGTTGCATAGGTACACACATGGCAGTGTGTTTTGCTGCCTTCCTCCCCTTCACCCACACTTGGCATTCATCCCCAGGCTATCCCTCCCCAGCCCCCACCGCTGTCCCTCCCCCATTCCCCCCAATAGACCCCAGTGTGTAGTAGACCCCCTCTCTGTGTCCATGTGTTCTCATTTTTCTCACCCACCTGTGAGTGAGTATATGCGGTATTTCTTTTTCTGTTCTTGTGTCAGTTTGCTGAGAATGATGTTCTCCAGATTCATCCATGTCCTTACAAAGGACACAAACTCATCATTTTTGATGGCTGCATAATATTCCATGGTGTATATGTGCCACATTTTCCCAGTCCATCTATCATCGTTGGGCATTTGGGTTGGTTCCAGGTCTTTGCTATTGTAAACAGTGCTGCAATGAACATTCGTGTGCATGTGTCCTTATAGTAGAACGATTTATAGTCCTTTGGATATATACCTAGTAATGGGATTTCTGGGTCAAATGGAATTTCTATTGCTAGGTCCTTGAGGAATCGCCACACTGTCTTCCACAATGGTTGAACTAATTTACACTCCCACCAACAGTGTAAGAGTGTTCCTATTTCTCCACATCCTCTCCAGCATCTGCTGTCTCCAGATTTTTTAATGATTGCCATTCTAACTGGCGTGAGATGGTATCTCAATGTGGTTTTGATTTGCATCTCTCTCTTTTCACAAATACAGGCGTGTTTATTACTCCACTTTTTTTATGTCCCTCTTTTCTTTCCTACTCAGGTCTGACGTCTCCTCATCTCCCTTCCCTTACGAATCTTCTCTTTAGTTTTGTTTGTATGTTGTTAAGCTCAGCTACCTGGGTCTTAATTTCAGCTGTTGTGTTCTTTGTTTCCAGAATTTCTGATTCCATTGAATAAATCCAGTTTGACACTGAAATTCTCCATTTGTCCTCTGTTTTCTTGAGCAAGCTAATCGGCATTACTCTGAATTCCAGTTTGACAATTCTAATATCTAAAGGCCCCGTATCTGTTTCTCTGGTTGGTATTTTCCTCCTGGTCCTTTGGTCTTGCCCTCTAGTACCCCTAGTCATTTTTGACTGAATGACGGACTTTACGAAAATTTGTCAGATTGTTTGAGCCTCTGTTGATGCTGCTGTCTCCAGAGGAGATCGCTTTTGTTTCTGGGGGGCAGTTAGGCTACGGACAGACCACATGAGTTCAGTACGAGCCGATTTAAACACGGGCTGCATTCTTCTTTCTGGTTCTTCCTTCCTCCTAGGGAGTAGCCCTTCACTTATATTCAGCGTTTCCAACTGAAAGCCTGAGTTTTCTTTAACTAGAATCCCTCCACCTCGTCAGGTCCTGAACTCTGTGTTCTTTTCTTCTAATTTCATGAGACTACGAAAAGCTGTGCTCAGCTGATCAGCCTCTCGTCCTCTTGGCTGTGGCCTGTGAATTGGTGAGTGCCTCAGTAAGAAAATCTGCAAAGAATATTGGACTCACTTCTGTGCAGTTTCTCTCTAACGGGGATTCACTCACTCAGGTCTCAGCCATCTTGACACCTCCAGGCCCCTTTGAACAGATTTTGTTTGTAAACCACATTTCTAATTTTTCTCAGCTAGATGGCCACTCTGATGTAAGCCAGTTCTCCCTACACAAG
The DNA here is from genome assembly GCA_031835075.1 of Saguinus oedipus. Classification (NCBI taxonomy): domain Eukaryota; kingdom Metazoa; phylum Chordata; class Mammalia; order Primates; family Cebidae; genus Saguinus; species Saguinus oedipus. Next base: position 67,774,051 of record CM063186.1, read on the forward strand.
AGCAGAAGTCGACAGAGCATATTACACAGCATAAGGAAAAGGGGGCACAATGTAATCATTTTCAGGGCTCAAAATGACTCTTCAATTGTTTCTCCAAAAAAAGGATATTATTTCAGCCCATTTTTATGAAGGATCTTCCTTGTGCCAGGCAGTATTTTAGGCCTTTGAAGACTGAGTGGTGACGAAGACGCAGCCCCTGCTCACATGAAGCTTACGTTTGGAGAACGGGAGCTGAGGACGGCAAGAACACTGAACAGGAACAGGGAAGAGACGCGGCACAGAGACCCTGATGGCGCCAGGTGCAGGGCTCACACCTGTCATCCCAGCTTTTTGGCCAAGGCAGGAGGATCACTTGAGACCCCATCTGTACAAAAATTTTAAGAAATATTGATAATGGGACTTGAATTATCTATTATTGAAGCACATCATAAAGCGATGGCCTTTAAGAGCAGAACCAAATCCATAGCCCAAAATGGACCAGTTTGAATCTCTTCTTTCCTATCTGAAACCCAGTCCTATCCCCAGCGTTCCCACACGCAAGTCTGAGTGGGCCTCGGGGAAGGCCGTGGGGAGGGACATGGCCTCTCCTTCCGTGCTCCTCTTCTCCCTGTTTTGAGCTCTAACTCCTCCAGTGACAGGGACGGGGAAGGAATGTGCAGGGCCACCACTGTGGGGCTCACTGGCCACTGCTGCCCCTTCTCTCCAGGTGCTCCAGTGCTCCCATCTTCTCCCTGCTGCTCCTGCCTCTTCAGTGAGGACCCGCTTTAGGGAGGAGATGCCCCCATCATCGGGAGTGGGAGAGCTCTCGCTTGGGATGCCACACTTTGCATAAGGCTGAAGGCTCACCCTGGCCTCCACAGCCCGCTTCTTACAACTGGGGATGCACTGGTGGGTGCTGGGACCAGGCCCACCTTCACTCTTACCTCAGGGATCCACATGGGACAGGCCACAGCCCAGACCTGACGAGAGATTTATGAGCTGGGCCACATTACAGGCAAACACACATCCCTAATCATGACAGACACTTCCTTTCAGCAACAAGGAAGGGGAGGCTGGGGGCCCTGGGACAACAAGACCAGGAGGGGTATAAAAGCCTGAGAGCCCCAAGCACCTCACACACTCACACAGTCACTCACTCACTCACTCACACACTCACACACTCACTCACTCACATACCCACCCACCCACTCACTCACACCTCCCCCAGCTCACCTCCTCCACACCCCAGCATGGCCGCGTCCACCATGTCCGTCTGCTCCAGCACTTGCTCCGACTCCTGGCAGGTGGACGACTGCCCAGAGAGCTGCTGTGAGCCCCCCTGCTGCGCCCCCAGCTGCTGTGCCCCGGCTCCCTGCCTCACCCTGGTCTGCACCCCAGTGAGCTGTGTGTGCAGCCCCTGCTGCCAGGCGGCCTGTGAGCCCAGTCCCTGCCAATCGGGCTGCACCAGCTCCTGCACACCCTCGTGCTGCCAGCAGTCTAGCTGCCAGCCGGCTTGCTGCACCTCCTCCCTCTGCCAGCAGGCCTGCTGTGTGCCCGTCTGCTGCAAGCCTGTCTGCTGTAAGCCTGTCTGCTGTAAGCCTGTCTGCTGTGTGCCCGTCTGCTGCAAGCCTGTCTGCTGTGTGCCCACCTGCTCTGAGGGCTCCTCTTCATGCTGCCAGCAGTCTAGCTGCCAGCCGGCTTGCTGCACCTCCTCCCCCAGCCAGCAGGCCTGCTGTGTGCCCGTCTGCTGCAAGCCCGTCTGCTGTGTGCCCACCTGCTCTGGGGCTTCCTCTTCATGTTGCCAGCAGTCTACCTGCCAGCCAGCTTGCTGTACCTCCTCCTGCTGCAGACCCTCCTCCTCTGTGTCCCTCCTCTGCCGCCCCGTGTGCAGGCCTGTCTGCTGTGCCCCCGCCTCCTCCTGCTGTGCCCCCGCCTCCTCCTGCTGTGCCCCCACCTCCTCCTGCTGTGCCCCCGCCTCCTCCTGCCAGCCCAGCTGCTGCTGCCCGGCCTCCTGTGTGTCCTTCCTCTGCCGCCCCACGTGCTCCTGCGCAGCCTGCTGAGGACTTGGCTCGCTGATGGGCAGGTCCCCCAGGGCCAGCCAGCCTCAGGTCCTGACCTGGGTTAGGTGTCTGTCCCCACCTAGGGATGGGTCCTCGTGTCTCCCCTGTGCTGAGGTGACCATCCTCCTTGCTCCCAGGAGCCCCCATCCTCGCTACTCCCCAGCTCCTGCCTCCCAGCACTTGCCCACCTGCCTGCTGGGCCCCGTCCTCCCTCCCAGCTTCTCTGCCCCGGGTCATTTGGCCTCGACTTGAGCCTGTCAGCACCTGCTCCTGCTCCCAATAAACTCTCCTTGGTCACCTGATTCTCTTCTGTGTGCTCCTGCTGGGGGGACACATGGTTTTAGTTGACATCGGTCTCCTCCAGCCATGACTGTTTCTAGGGATGAGTGACTTAACCTAGAAGTCACAGGGAACAGTGGCCTAACTCCTCCAGGGGGTCACCAGGTGGGACTCACGGCCACACCAGGAAGGCTCAGTCCTGGCTCAGCCCCATGCCTGGGTCTTCCTGAGCCTGGTCATTCTCTGCCCTGTGCTGGGCTGTGGGGCTCTCCAGGCCCCAGGACCATCGTACCCACTGTCCCACCTGGGCGAGCCCACCCTGTAGAGTCAGCTGCTGGGAAGCCGGCCTGGGGTCCCCGCAGCGCAGCCTCTGGGCCTGGTCACCCTCCCTGTGTGCCGTCCCCAAAGGTTTCTACCCATTTAGCAGAAATGAGAGGGGAAAGTGAGGGGTGGCTGTACCTGCGTGGGAGACTAGGGGCTCGGTGGGCCTCAGTGGGGACCTGGAGCGGGTAGAGGGATGCATAGGATTCTCCCAGGGACTCAATGGGGACAGAAGCATCACGGGGGTGGGGAGGGACACACAGGATTCCACTGCCCATGTTCTCCTCTGGGGGCACCAGGTTCCATGGGGGTATAGGGATGAGAAGCTGGGGCTCCCGCAGATGACCCAGGGTGGGCACAGTCAGCGATGCCCCCATGTCTCTAAGGCTTGGTTCATGCGGGGAGCATGAGCTGCCTGTGATGTCCTGTGGGAAAGGCCATCAGCGGGGACAGTGGTGACATCAGGCCGCGCATGGGGCTCTGCCACCAGGGGTGGGCACAGGGCAGTGAGTCCTCCGGCTGTGAGACAAGCTCCTCCAGGTCAGCTGCAGAGACCAAAACCCTGACATGAATGCCCACCCCGGGACGCTCAGACGCCCACGGCCAGGCCAGCCACAGCCTGATGGATGTGGTCAGAACAGGTGCAGAAACACCACAGAAAGTGGCCTGGAGCCCAGGGGGAGGCCTCGCGTGGTTGCTGCCCAGCGCCCTCAGTGGCTCGGCCCTCAGCTCCCTGCCCTCTGCGCTGACGGCTGCTGGGAACCTCCACTGCCTAAGTGCACAGCTGTCCACACTGCTTCCCGGCACATTCCTAGCCCATTTCCTATCATGCTATTTGTGTTTTCCTTGCGGATTTAGAGCTGGGGATCCTCTGTCCATATTTCCAGCCCATCGCGGCTTCTGTACCGCACACTCCCTGGGACTGGAAACCGGTCTAAATGAGCTGATATTGGTTCATTGCTATTGCTTAGATGTAACTTTTTGCCCCATTTGCTGATAGGACTTGTGTGAGGTGTGAGGCATTAATCTTTCTCTTCCACCCATAGCCAACTGTCCTTTTTTAAGGTCAGTTTATTCTCTCCATCTCCCATCTGAAACATCTCTTTTGCTGATAAAAATGTTGGTACAGTCTAATTCTGAAATCTGCGTTGTTCCGTTAGCCTCTGGATGTACCTGTGCACCCGCTCCAGACGCTTCATACACGTCATTCCGCCTCGTAACGTATCCTAAGAGCATGTAAGGAAGGCGCCACTTTCTCATTTGTTAGAAACATTGGTTCTAGCTGGTATGTATACTCTCCTCAGTTAATCTTAGAAAGCTTTTCAAGTATTTTTAAAACTGCTATAATTTTGATTGGGATTGCATTGAGATTTTAAAGATTTAGGAGGAAAGTATAATTTTTAATATTGCCTTAGTGAAACTGGCCCGTTTAGAATTTTACCATTTTCTTCTAAAGGTCTAAATATTCCTATTTGGATTAACTCCTAGGTCGTTCATAGGCACGTTTTACTAGTGTAAGTGGGGAACAGTTTTCTATTACGTTGTCTTAGCATATAAATCTCAAATATGGGGGGCCATGGTGGCTCCGGCCAGTTGTCCTGGCGCTTGAGGAGGCAAGGCCATGAGTTCAAGGCCAACCTGAGCAACGTTACATGCTCTCATTGATTGACAAAAAAAAAAAAAAAATCTCAACTACGATACATGTCTGTATAAATCATTCACATACATGTTGTCTTCCTATCAAACCATGTTTAGCTCCTGTCCTCTTGGTAGTTCTTATGGTTCGTCATTGATTTTCTTGGCGTTTTCTCTGTAGATGAGCTCACTTGAAAATAAGGAGAATTTAACTTCGCATTTCCAGTCTTTACAACTCCCACTTCTATCGTTTCTCCTGTCGCAACATTACTTTGAGCCCCCAGAATGATGCTGAATAAAGTCAGAAGAATCCCTGATGGTTCCTGGCTTTTGTGAGAGTGAATCAAAGGTTCAGCACTGCACATGCGCTTTGCTGTGTGCTTGGGGTAGGAACCTTTTATTTTTAAATCAAATCTTTCTATTTCTTTTTTGCTGTGAATTTTCATTTACTAGAACCAATAAGAAATGTTTTGAGGCGGTCGGGTGGATTTTAGAGATGTGTGGTGCCTGAGGCAGAGTTTCTAAATCTCCCTAAATTCCAAATAGAAACAGGCAGAATTCCCAGATAGAGAAAGAAAAACCCATGGGTTCCATTTAGGACAGAACTTAATGATAAGGTATCACCCAGGGGCCCAAAATGTGAGTGGGTGGGAGCCAGGCCCAGAAGCCAGAGCTGCTGCGGTCTGAGTGGGAGCACACCCAGGGAGCACGGGGAGGAGTGGCAGCCTGAGGATACGGGAGCCCAGGACTACCTGGACAGGGGCCAGCGTGAGAACAGCTGCTGCAGCTGGACAGGGGCCAGCGTGAGAACAGCTGCTGCAGCTGGGCAGGGCCCTCCTCTCCATCAGCCACGCAACACAGGTGGCTGCAGGAAGAAGCCTGACAGGGCCGGACTCTGGCCACTGTGAGCCCCTGAGCCTGAGCCACCAGGGCTTCCTTCCACGGAAGAGTCCCTCTTTCTCTCTCCCAACCCGAGGGTAAGGAGCTTGGAGTGGAAACAAAGTTGTGCAGAACAGAAAATCCACTTCCAATGGAAAAAGACCTAATAGCCCATAGATAGGTTTTTTCGGATGAACATGGAAATTGACCCTGCTGGTCTTAAAGCTCAAAACTTTGCTTTACCTGTAATCCCAGCACTTTGGGATGCTGAAGTGAGCAGATCAGCTGAGGTCAAGAGTTTGAGACCAGCCTGGCTAACATGATGAAAACCTATCTTTACTAAAAATACAATATTAGCTGGGTGCAGTGGCATGCACCTGTAATCCCAGCTACTCGTGAGGCTGAGGCAGGAGAATCGCTTGAACCTGGGAGGCAAATGTTGCAGTGAGCAGGGATCGTGCCACTGCCCTCCAGCCTGAGCAACAGAGTGAGACTCTGTCTCGAAAACAAACAAAAACTTTCCGTCATCTGGGCGAGAAAGCAATGACGACGAATGAGGGGTCCCAAACCTCACGGTCAGGATGTGGTGATCTGGTGACATTCACCTCATGGATCCTTTTTTGAGCGGCCCTTGTTTCACACACTGTTGTTTCTTCCCTGCTATGTGAATCCTTGGTTTGAGTCAGGGAGATGGATTTGAGACTCAGCTCCCATATCCTCTGTGGCAGCACCTGACTAAAGCCTCCTTCTCAGTAACACTCCTCGACTCAGCGATCGGCTCTCCGTACGTGAGCAGTGGGACCAGACTGAACCCCGAGTGTTTGGGGTAAGAGGGACTGGATGGACTTTCCCTCCAAGGACAACTAAAACAATTGTCAAAATCATGCAGCAGTGGTCTTGGGATGTTGGACTTGAGGCAGCACAGCCCATGCCACCCCTGAGGGCAGGAGGCAAACGCAGGAGCCTCACGACCATCCCTCCCACCACCCTGCTTAGAGTTTTCAGGAGATAGTGCAGACGGGGGAACCTGAGTTTCAGAGACGGATCTGGGAGGCGAGGGAGACCAAGGCAGCCCATGCTCCGAGGACAGAGTGCCACAGAGAAAAGGGCTGCGCCAAGAGAGCTCCCAGCATCCACAGAGGTCTCCTCAAACCTGCAGCTGAGTAATGGCCAGCAAACGTGTGTGAGACTGAGACTGGAGAGAACCAATAAAATTTGGTGGCGTAATCCTCAGAGACCAAACGGAGCCAGAAATAGTGCCTATCCCCATCTTCCAGAGTGGAAAAGCCTCCTAATTGTCAAGACAGTGGGTAGATGACTCACAAGTGGGAGCATAACTAGTCCTAGAGTAACCACGGGCCCAGTCCTGCCTAACCCGGCATATAGACAAACTGCAGGAGAATGAGCTTTCCAGTAACTTAACTGCACCCTAGAACAGAGCGCAAGAGCATTCGTAGAAATGCAAAATATCCAGCGCCCAAGAAAATGAAATTTACAATGCTGGGCATCCATTCAAAAACTACCAGGCACGCAAAGAGGGAGGAAAATGTGATGCATATTAAGGATCAGATCAGTCGAAACCAGCTCAGAAATGTCACAGACCATAGTGTTAGTAAGCAAGGACTTTAAGGAGTCATAACCATATTCCATACGTCCAAGAAGCCGGAGGAAAAGTAAGCATGTGAAATAAAGATGAGGAGGATCTTTTTAAAGAAGACACAAATAGAACATCTAGAGAGGAAAACGACCATGCCTGAGGTGAAAATGACACTGGACGAGATTAACAGCAGAATAAGCACTGCAGAAGAAAAATCAAGTGCATTTGAAGACACAGCAATAGAAACTATCTAAAATGGAACATGGACAAAAAGCAAAGCATTAGTGGGTTGCAGGAAACATCCAGTAACCGCATACACATGCAATTGGGGTCCCCAAAGAAGAAGAGAGAGAAGGAGGCATGGAAAAGATAAAAAGATTAACTGTCAGATTAGATAAAAAGCCAAATCTCAACCATGCTTCTTGCAAGAAGTACACTTTACTTAAAATAACGTAAGTATTTTATGTTATTAAATATAAAATATTACATAAAATAACATAAAGAGGTTAAAGTTTTTTAATGAAAAAAGGACTAAATTAATCCCAAAGCGGGCATAAGGTATGAAATGGATTAAGTGAAAAATAGTAAAACAATGTGATAATCAATGAAATCAGAGCTTGCTCTTTGAAAAGATAAATCTGATAAACATCTAGTTAAACTGGCTGGGAAAAGATAATGGAGACACAAATTATCAATATCAGGATTGGAAGAAGAGGCATTGCCATACACTCCACAAGCATCTGAGGAATAGAAAGGGGCCAGAGCACTGGATCACACGTGTAATCCCAGCATTTTGAGAGGCTGCATTGGGAGGACTGCTTGAGGCAAAGAGTTCAAGACTAGACTGGGCAACATAGCGAGACTCCATTCATATAAAAAATTTAAAATTACCTGGGCAGATGGCGTGTGCATATAGTCCCAGCTTCTTGGGAGGCTGAGGCAGGAGGATCACTTGAGCCCAGGAGTTCAAGGCTGCAGTGGACCGTGATCGCGCCACTGCACCTTAGCCTGGGCAATAGAGTGAGACTGTCTCAAAAATAAAAATAAATGAATAAAAAGAAAATACAACGATTCTATGCCTATAAATTGGGTAATTAATATGAAGTGGGCCTATTCCTTGAAGGCACAAACTATTAAAAAACAGATAACCCTAATTGTCCTGTATTAATTTTTTAATAAACTTTATGTTTTAGAGCAGGTTTAGGTTCAGAGCAAAACTAAGTGAAAATCCCAGCATTCCCATATATCCCCTGCCCCACACACGCTCAGCCTCCCTCATTATCAACGTCCCCCACCAGCGTGGCACATCTGTGACAAGTGATGAGTCTGCACTGAACCATCCTCACCACCCAGAATCCACAATGTACATGAGGCCTCACTCTTGGTGTGACCCACATTATGTGGCTTTGGGCAAAGGTGTAAAGACATGATTTGTCGTTAAAGCATCACACAGCGTTCCACAGCCCTAAAGATCCTCCGTGCTCTGCCCAGTCGCCCCTCTCTCTCCTCTGCCCTTGGCAACCACTGATCTTTGTACTCTCCATAGTTTTGCCGTTTCCAGAAAGTCATGTGTTTGGAATCACACAATATGTAGCCCGTTCAGATTAGTTTCTATCAGTTAATAATATGCATTTAAGGTTTTTCCAGACCTTTTCATGACTCAATAGCTCATTTCTTTTTAGCATTGAATAATAACCCACTGTCTGGCTGCACCACAGTTGGTTTATCCATCTGCCTACTGAAGAGTATCTTAGCTGCATCCAAGTTCTGTCAACTATTAACAAAGCTGCTATAAACACCGTTGTACAGGTTTTTGTGTAGACCTAAGTTTTTAACTCATTTGGGTAAATTCCAAGGAGCATAATTGCTGGATCCTAAGAGTATTTTTTGTTCTGTAAGAAACCACAAAACTGTCCTCCAAAGTGGCTGCACCCTCTTGCATTCCCACCAGCACTGAGCGGGCGTTCCCGGCGTTCCACGTCCTCATCTGCATGTGGTGCTCTTGGTGTTTGGGATTTTGGCCATTCTTACAGGTGCGTAGCAGCATCTCATTATTTATTTTTCAACTCTCTAATGACGTGGGATGTTCACTATATTTTCATGCGCTTCTCTGCCATCTGTAAATCTTCCTTGCTGAGGCATTTGTTCAGGTCTTTTGCCCATGTTTGTAACTGGGTTATTCGTTTTCTTATTGTTGGGCTTTAAGAGTTCTTTTTATATTTTGGACAACCACTTTTATCAGATATGTCTCTTGCAAATACTTTTTCCCAGTCTGTGGCTTGTATTCTCATTATTTTGCTATTCTATGTCAATTTTAAAGAAAGCCTGGGTGAGACAGTGGGACTTTTCTTTTCTCCAAAAAGAAAACAATAATAATAAAAATGAACAAATAAAAGGGGGCCTGCAAATGTAATGTTTCTACATTTTGCCAAAAAAGATACACAGATGGCGAATAAGCACATGAAGAGATGCTTAGTCTGTTTCATTGGAGAACACAAATGAAAGCCACAGACACCCTGCACACCTGTCGGAATGGCTGCGATGACAAAGACCGACCATGGCAAGTGCTGGCAAGGAAGGGGAAACAGAAACACCCACCCATCGTTGGTGGAAGTGTAAACTACCACATCCACTCCAGCAAACGCCTTGGCAAACAGCCACATTGAAGATGTCCAGGACATCGTTAATCACCAGCTACAATGGCAATCACAACAGTTACCCCTGCACGCTTATTAGAATGGCTAGTTTTTGTTTTTGTTTTTGTTTTTGTTTTTTTTAACCTGCAACATCAAGGACTGGCAAGGATGCATGGGAACGAGAACTCTCGTACGTTGCTGGCAGAAACGTAAAACAGCATTGCCAGCTTGGAAAACCGTTTGGCAGTTTCTTTCTTTTCTTTTCTTTTTCATGCACCTCCAATCACCATGTTTTATCTGTCCTCCAAAGGAGGAACAGGTGAGGATTATCCCACCTGACGATGGCAGTTTCCTATGGAGTTAAACAGGCACTGACCATATGATCCAGCAATTCCGCGCCTGGGTATTTACCCTAGAGAAATGTAACTCATTATCATGCCAAAAACTGTACACAGGCAATGTTTGTGGAAGCTTTGTTCATAATCATCAAAACAGGAGACAAAGCATCCTTCAGTCATTGAATGAATAAACAAACTGTGGCATACCCATACAATGGAATACTACTGAGCAATGAAAAGCAATACGCTACTGACATACAGCACGATTTAGAGGAATCCCAAGCACATCTTGCTAAGTGAAACAACTGAGACCTGCCGGGCGGCATACTGCATGATTTCATTCAGTATTTTACACACCAAATGTCCAAGGTACATGACATTCTGGAAGAGACATGAGTGAGGAAGGGGCTGGCCACAGTGAGTCAACGCAAGGGGATTTTGAGGATGCTGGAATTCCTCTCCCCGGCACTGTGGTGGTAGATACAGGATTCCATGCACTTGTCAAAACCCACAGAACTGTAGACCACTAAGGGTAAATTAAATGAAGAAGGAGAAAGAGAGGGAGAGCGGAGGACGATGAGGACGAGGATTACTCATTGTTACTTGGTTCTATAAGGTTAAGGGAAGCAGGTGTACTCCCTCTCCCTGAAGAAGTTAACAACCTCATCTTGGCTGATTTTTTTTTGGCTTCTTTCTTGTATTTCCTTCTCTTCGAAGTTGCTTTTTATTTTGGGGCACCATGTGCTCTGGAGACATATTCACAGTCGCATTGTGTGAAACTCTAGTTTCCCTACACCAGATGATTTAGTAGCATTCTGTATTCCTAGGAACTTTCCCGCAGACTAAGACTCGACTCAAGTGTCTTTGGACATGCAAATTTCCTGCCCGTCTCTCTGGAGGCTTCGAGGGTTTTTCTTTATGTTTGGTGTTGGAAATGGCACCAGCTTGTCTAGATGTGCACCATTCCCCATTCAATCTGTCCCATATTTGATAAAATTTCAAATCTGAAGACCCTTGTTTTCATTCCGTCCTGGAAAGTTTTCTCCTGCTTCTCCCCTTTGCTCTCTCTTTCTGGAAAACCTTATTTGATGAACATTAGATATTCTGGAAGAATCACGTTTCTCTTACGATTGCTTCTGCATATTCTGCCTCTGTCATTCCGTGCTGTGTGTGAGACTGTGTCCTCCCGTTAACTCCTCACCACGGTGGCTCAAGCCTGCCCTTCAGCCCTTCTCTGTGTGCAGCCTTTCTTCAGCACTCATCAGAGGGACCCTGGCTCTGCCCTGACCCTTGGTGCCCTGTTGCCCAGCCATAGAGACTGGGAATTCAGGTCCCCTCACCTGCAACATGACAGTGAGTGCAGAACTTGAAAGACAGGTTGCGTGCTAAGGATACGTCTTCCCTGAAATGTCTGCTTAGAGGACCAGCCACAGAACAGGGATTCGGCACAGGCCACAACCCTAACCGCGTATTTTACAGGCTTGGCAAACACTGTTGTGTAAATAAACTAGAACTAATGAGGACTTCCAGAACCCAGCTCCAAACTCCAACAAGGAAAGGGAAGACTCGTGGAGCCTCCAGCTAAAACAACACACGCCCTGGCTGGATATAAAAGCCCAGCTGCCCACGACACCTCAGACACTCACACACACTCACTCACTCACTCACTCACGCACTCCCCCAGCTCAGCCATGTCTGTCTGCTCCAGCGACCTGAGCTACAGCAGCCGCGTCTGCCTTCCTGGCTCCTGTGACTCTGGCACTGATTCCTCCTGGCAGGTGGACGACTGCCCAGAGAGCTGCTGCGAGCCCCCCTGCTGTGCCCCCAGCTGCTGTGCCCCGGCCCCCTGCCTGACCCTGGTCTGCACCCCTGCGAGCTGTGTGTCCAGCCCCTGCTGCCAGGTGGCCTGTGAGCCCAGCCCCTGCCAATCAGGCTGCACCAGCTCCTGCACACCCTCGTGCTGCCAGCAGTCTAGCTGCCTGCCGACTTGCTGCACCTCCTCCCCCTGCCAGCAGGCCTGCTGTGTGCCCATCTGCTGCAAGTCTGTGTGCTGTGTGCCCACCTGCTCTGAAGGCTCCTCTTCATGCTGCCAGCAGTCTGGCTGCCAGCCGGCTTGCTGCACCTCCTCCCCCTGCCAGCAGACCTGCTGTGTGCCCATCTGCTGCAAGCCTGTCTGCTGCAAGTCTGTGTGCTGTGTGCCCACCTGCTCTGAGGATTCCTCTTCATGCTGCCAGCAGTCTAGCTGCCAGCCAGCTTGTTGTACCTCCTCCCCCTGCCAGCAGGCCTGCTGTGTACCCGTCTGCTGCAAGCCTGTCTGTTGCAAGCCTGTCTGCTGTGTGCCCACCTGCTCTGGGGCTTCTACTTCATGCTGCCAGCAGTCTAGCTGCCAGCCGGCTTGCTGCACCACCTCCCCCTGCCAGCAGGCCTGCTGTGTACCCGTCTGCTGCAAGCCTGTCTGTTGCAAGCCTGTCTGCTGTGTGCCCATCTGCTCTGGGGCTTCTACTTCATGCTGCCAGCAGTCTAGCTGCCAGCCGGCTTGCTGCACCACCTCCTGCTGCAGACCCTCTTCCTCCGTGTCCCTCCTCTGCCGCCCCGTGTGCAGGCCTGCCTGCTGCATGCCCGTCCCCTCCTGCTGTGCCCCTGCCTCCTCCTGCCAGCCCAGCTGCTGCCGTCCGGCCTCCTGCGTGTCCCTCCTCTGCCGCCCCGCATGCTCCCGCCCAGCCTGCTGAGGCCTCTGCTCAGCCCAGGAGTCCAGCTGCTGCCAGGCACTTCCCCCAGGGCCAGCTGGGCTCAGGTCTTGATCCGGCTTAGGTGGCTGCCCCCACCTGGGGACAGGGTTTCCGACGTCTCCACTGTGCTGAGGTGACCACCCTCCTTGCTCCCAGGAGCCCCCATCGTCACTGCTCCCCAGCTCCTGCCTCCCAGCATGTGCCCACCTGCCCCCATCTTCCCTCCCAGCTTCTCTGCCCCGGGTCAATTGGCCTCAACTTGAGCCTGTCAACACCTCCTCCTGCTCCCCAATAAACTCTCCTTGGCCACCTGATTCTCTTTTCCTGTTGTGCTCCTGGGGAGACACATGGTTTGAACTGACACTGGTCTCCTCCAGCCATGACTGTTTCTAGGAGAAAGGGCAGTGACCTAACTCCTCTGGATGGGTCACCAAGTGAGACTCCAGCCACACCCAGGAAGGCTCAGTCCCTGCTCAGCCCCCTCATGCCCTGGGTATGAACAGGGCTGGGTGGAGTCTCCCTGCCACAATTCTGGCTGTGGGGTCAGCTCTCCCTTCCTAGCCAGCTCCCTGCCCCACGCCAGGGCTCCCTAGTGTTCCGGCCATCGGCCATCGCTGGAAGGATTTTGCCTTTCCTTTGTCACTTACTGGCATCCACATATCACACCCTCTTTCTGAAAGCCTCCAGTTGGGAGCGTTCCCTCTCACGGGGAGGGAGGTGAGTTCAGGTGGCTGCCTCCCACCATGGACATCAAAGGGCCGGGCCGTCCTCTCCACTCCCCAAACAGCCAGGGTCACGGGACCCAAACCAGGACAAGTGGTTTTTGCTGAATTGAATGTTAAAAATATGCAGACCACAGAGGGTGTTTCACTTCTTTAGAAAAGTGGCTTCCTAGAATATGGCTTCCACTTTTACACAGGCAAAGACTTGCTAAAATATATATGCAGTCATGCATTGCTTAATGACTGGGTTACGTTTTGAGGAATGCATGTGTTAGGAGGTATTGTCATTGTGTGCACGTCACAGACTGTGTTTACACACACCTAGATGATGCAGCCCACTACGCACCTGTGTGGTGCAGGCACTACACACCTAGGCTCTGGCTTACAGCCTGACGGCACGCCGCTGTGTAAATGCTGGCCATTGTCGACTGGAACACAGTGTGGCCGCACACGGCTGTGCGTGCTGTTTTCACACCTGCTTTACCCGTCAGGCTTCATCACGTTCAGTTCTACAATTGTGTTAGGCGAGGAGTTAATGGAATCCAAATGGCAGCCAAGTATAAGCCAGTACTTTGTTTCACATAGCCCGCGTAGGAAAGGAAGCCGCCAAGCGCTGAGGACTCGCTGGACGCTGCATGTGTAGACTTTTTAAACTGTGGTAAAATACACATAACATAAAATCTGCCACCTACACTGTTTTCAGGTCTTCAGTCCAGTGGCATTCAGGACATTCATGCTGTGCAAACATCACCACCGTCCATTTCCAGAACTTCTTCATCCCCCCAAACTGACACTCTGCACCCATTAAACACTCACTCTCCATCACCCCCCAGCCCCGGCGCCCACCACTCTACCTTTTGTCTCTGTGAATCTGACCAGTTTAGGGACCTGGTATCCGCAGAACAGCCCCAAGGTTCATCCATGTTGTGGCGTGTGCCAGCATTTCCTTCCCTTTTCGTGGCTAATATTCCACTGTGTGGACGGACCACACTGCGTTTACCCATCCATCCGTTCATAGACACTCTAGTTGCTTCCACCTTTTGGCAATTGTGAATCAGCTGAACATGGGTGTACAAATATCTCTTTCAATTCTTTTGACAATGGACACAGAAGTGGAACTGCTGAATCATTTGGTAATTCTGTTTTTAGGTTTTTGGGGAACTGCCACCCTGTTTTCCACAGTGGCTGTACAATGTTAGATTCCCACTAACAGTGTGCAAGAGTTCCAGTTTCTCTACATTGTCGCCAGCAAGCACATTCTGTTCTTTGCACATTAGCCATCCTAGTCCGTGGGGACACCTTTGGTTTTACCACGGACCTGTGCTCCTGACAGCCAGTCCCTACAGCCTGGCACCAGCCTTGCCCCTGGCCCAGCAGTCCCACCCTCCTCACACCAGCCCCACCCCCTCACACCAGCTCCACCCCCACACGCCCCTCACACTAGCCCCACCCCTCACACACCAGCCCCGCCCCCTCACAACCAGCCCCACCCGCTCACATCAGCCCTGCCCCTCACATGCCAGCCCCACCCCTCACACACCAGCCCCGCCCCCTCACAACCAGCCACACCCTCTCACAGCCCTGCCCCTCACATGCCAGCCCCGCCCCTCACGCACCAGCCCCGCCCCCTCACACCAGCCACACCCCTCACACCAACTCCACCCCTCCCACCAGCTCTGCCCCTCACACCAGCTCCACCCTTCATAGCAGCTCTGCCCCTCACACACCAGCCTTGCCCCCTCACACCAGCCCTGCCCCCTCACACCAGCCCCACCCCCTCACACCAGCTCCACCCCCACACGCCCCTCACACTAGCCCCACCCCTCACACATCAGCCCCGCCGCCTCACAACTAGCCCCACCGGCTCACATCAGCCCTGCCCCTCACATGCCAGCTCCACCCCTCACACCAGCCCCGCCCCCTGACAACCGGCCACACCCTCACACCAGCTCCGCCCCCTCACACCAGCCACACCCTCACACCAGCTCTGCCCTTCATAGCAGCTCTGCCCTTCACACACCAGCTCCACCCACTAGTCCAGCCCCTCACACCAGGTCCAGCCCCTCACACCAGCTCCGCCCCCACACACCAGCCCCGCCCCCTCACAAGCCACACCCTCACACCAGCCCCGCCCCCTCACAACCAGCCACACCCTCACACCAGCTCCGCCCCCTCACGCCAGCCCCACCCCTCACACCAGCTCCGCCCTTCATAGCAGCTCTGCCCTTCACACACCAGCTCCACCCACTAGTCCAGCCCCTCACACCAGCTCCGCCCCTACGCACCAGCCACGCCCCCTCACAACCAGCTCCGCCCTTCATAGCAGCTCTGCCCCTCACACACCAGCTCCACCCACTAGTCCAGCCCCTCACACCAGCTCCGCCCCTCACACCAGCCCCGCCCCCTCACAACCAGCCACACCCTCACACCAGCTCCGCCCCCTCACGCCAGCCCCACCCCTCACACCAGCTCTGCCCTTCATAGCAGCTCTGCCCCTCACACACCAGCTCCACCCACTAGTCCAGCCCCTCCCACCAGCTCCGCCCCCACACACCAGCCCCGCCCCCTCACAACCAGCCACACCCTCACACCAGCTCCGCCCCCTCACGCCAGCCCCACCCCTCACTAGTCCCACCCCTCACACCAGCTCTGGCCCTCCATCAACCCATCCCTCCTCATTAGAGGGCCCCATCCACCCTGCCCTGCCCTTCCCCCCACGCCTCCTCCTCGGCCTCGCCCCTCCAGCCAGCCCCTGCTGTCTCACCACCTGTGCCCATCACCTCTGCCCTTCCCAGCAGCCCTGCCCCCGGCCGAGCCCCTCCCCGCCCCGCGCTGAGCCGGCCTGCTCTCCACAGAGGAACGAGTACCTGCTGACCGTGGTGGCCGAGGAGAGCGACCTGCTGCTGCTCGGCCTGCGCTTCTCGCCCTCCCAGCTGCACTTCCTGTTCCTCAGCGAGGACGCGGCCGGTGCCTGGCAGACCCGCGTGTCCTTCCGCAGCCCGGCCCTGGGGGACAGCCGCTGGCACACGCTGGTCCTGGCTGTGACCGCAGGCGTCTTCTCCCTCACCACGGACTGCGGCCTCCCGCTGGACATGTAGGTACCCCCGCGGGGAGGGTGCCCCTGTGGCCTCAGAGCCCTGCCAGGCCAGTGGCCGTCAGCCATGCTCTCAGAGCTGCCCTGTAGGAGCTGCCCTGGGCAGGATCCCACCAGGGGTCGGGAGCTATGGGGTGGAGGGGCTTTTTCTGTTCCTTCTGTGAGCAGACCGGGAGCCACCGCTCTTCTGTGGCCCTAACACTGTCCTCTGATACTTTCAGAATGGCCGATGTGCCCTTCCCAGCCACCCTATCGGTGAGAGGAGCTCGGTTCTTCATCGGCAGCCGGAGGAGAGCCAAAGGCCTATTCACGGCGAGTATGGAGGGGCTGCCCTCCCAACAGCCGCACCCGCGGGACAGGGCTGCCGCGGCCGGTTGTCCTGCTGCTCTAGCTGAGCAGATCCCCAGATGTGCTAACTGGAAGGGAGGGCACAAGCGTGCGTGGAGTGTCTACCACACGGCCTTGAAACTTGCTGTGTCCTCATCCTGGCCCCCTCCCTGGTAGTCCTGGGTCCCTACCCAGCAGTCCTCTTCAGGCTAACCCCACCATGCTGAGCCAATGCCCACACTGCACCCTGCAGCCCCTTCCCCAGAGCTGCCGCTCCTCGGTAGTGCTGACTGCTCTCAGGCCGGCTGTGTGTCTGCTCGACACCTATCTCTTCATGTGAATATGAGCAGGGACCTCACTCCATGAGGCTAGAGGCTATGGTTCCCTGCTTGGCCCAGTGTCTAGAGCCATGCCTGACACATTGCAGCTGCTGAATATTTACCAATGCATGCTTGGACAGATGGATGGATGAGTGGATGGAGGGATGGACAAATGGACAGATGAATGGATGGATGGTTGGGTGGATGAATGGGTGGAGAGGTGAACACATGGACAGAAAGATAGATGCATGGATGGATGGATGGATGGTTGAGGGATGGATGAATGGGTGGATGAATGTGTAGATGGATGGACGGACAGAGGGAGAGATGGCTGGATGAATGGATGGGTGGATGGAGCGATTGATGGATGAGTGATGGACAAATGGATGAATGGATGGATGAGGGATGGAGGGATGGATGGATGAGTGATGGATGAATGGGTGGATGGGTAGATGGGGGGATGGAAGGGTGGATGGATGAGTGATGGATGATGGGTGTGTGGATGGGTGGGTGGATGGAGGGATGGGTGGATGCAGGCATAGATGGATGAGTGATGGATGAATGGGTGGATGGATAGATGGATGCATGGATGAACAAATGGGTGGATGGGCTAGTGGATGGGCTAATGGATGAGCAGAGTTGCCAGTCACTCTAAGTTCACACAAAAAAAACCCTTCTGTGGTTCAGTTCCCTGGGAAGGTGGGCAACTCGTCACCACTGCTCCGATGGCCTCCCCAGTAACCATCATGTAGACTCTTCCCACTTAGCTCTGCAAAAGGTTAGATTCTATCCACCCCGCTCCCAGGGTCTGGATGGGCCAAGCCCGGTGTTCCCCTCCCCAGCAGGTCCCTCCTCAGCAGCATAGGCCTGAAGGAGCTGTCCCTCTCTCTGCAGGGCCTGGTGAGGCAGCTGGTCCTGCTGCCGGGCTCAGACGCCACCCCAAGGCTGTGTCCCAGCAGGAACGCCCCACTGGCCGTGCTGTCCATCCCACGGGTCCTGCAGGCTCTCACGGGGAAGCCGGAAGATAACGAGGTGCTAAAATATCCCTATGGTTAGTAGGGGCCACCTGCCCCCACAGCAAAGGCAACGTGGGAGCCCTGGCCTCACACCAGGCGGGAACTCGGGGCTCAGTTCTCAGCCCCTCCCATGTGCTTGCCCCTCTCTTTGCTGCCATGGGGGGCAGCTGTCACACTGGCCAAGGGAATGACGCTCGGGGCACATGCCCAGGAAGGCAGGCGGCGCCATTAGACAGGACAGTGTCTTCTCTCTTCCCTCCGAGCAGTCCCACAGCTGCCCAGCCCCTTCCTGGGCACCCCAGGCAGACGGCAGGCCTAACTTACTTTAGAAACTCTTTGTCCAGAGCTATCTGACATCCCTCATCCCCTTTTGCCCCCATAACAGCATTTGGGCCGTTTCTGCTCCACCCCCAGCCCCGCCTCTGTCCCACAGTCATCCAGACCAGCCCGCCCCAGTCGGGCCCACCCTGGCCCAGAGGGTCTCCCGGCTTGGCTTTCTCTTGTGAGAAGTTACAAGGCTGACTGTGTTTATTTAAACCACACCCCTGCCATGGAGAATCTGAAGCACCCCTCCCTGCCGCATCCCCCACTGCTCTGCAGCCACCCTGAGGGACAGTGAGGTGAGCCTCAGGGTCAGCGGTTACGAGGTAGGGGAGCCCCCGCCTCCCACATATCTGGCCCACACAGTATACCGTGTCACGCAGCTGGTCAGCACAGGCCAGTAGTTGCACAGAGGTCCCACGTAAAATGAAGAGGCAGCAGAATTAGGACCCACAGTGGGGTGTGACTACTGGCTGTGGTGAGACCAAACTGTGGCAGATCCACGCCATGCCGGGGTTAGGATACCCCAGTGTTAATGTGGACTCACTGCTGAGATGGGCCAGCGCTGCGTGCAGTCCCATAACGAGGTGCTAACATATCCCTATGCCTAGCAGGGGGCCACCCGCCCCCACACCAAGGGCAGACAAGAGTCCTGGCCTCACACCAGAGGAGCGGGCTTTTCTCTCTCAATGGGATGGAAAGCCATGCCTTTCAGAGTGGACGGAGGGTGGGCTGACTGTATAGGGGGCGTCGTAATGTCCTTCATCACCGGTAGGCCAGGTTCTCATTCCCCACCTGTGGTGTGGCACACCTGCACCAAGATGCCCACAGGGGCCCTTCCCAGCTCGCGTGCAGGGGTAGAGGCAGGCAGCCGGGTTTGGTCCTCCTCCCGCGTCATCTTCCTCGGGGGCGCCGGCTTGCTGGACACTCATCTTCCTGGTCTTCCCTGCAGAAACCAACATTCGAGTGACGCTGGGACCCCAGCCACCGTGTACCAAAGTGGAAGATGCCCAGTTCTGGTTTGATGCTGGGCGGAAGGGGCTGTACCTGTGTGTCGGCAACGAGTGGGTGTCTGTGTTAGCAGGTGAGGCGGGGCTGCCCTGGCACGGCGCCACTGAGAGCCGCGGCTAGGAAAGGTGGCGCCTCAGCCACCTCCGAATGACCTCAGGCTCAGCTGCCAGGCCGGGGCAGTGTCAGTCCTGGCCCCCAAAGCAAGTGATGGCCAGGATGGCCAGCAGCCAGGACACTGTCCCACCCAGAGCAGGAACTCGGGGACCTCAGCCACAGGCCCTCCTTGGGACAGGCGCCACTCAGGAGAATAAACCACCCCATTTGGAAATGTGAACCTCCAGGGCATGGCACGAGCTGGCAGGGCTGGGCATCACTCAGTACCCCTTCCCAAACTATGGGAAGATGATGCCTGCATCCCTGCAGCCTCCTGGCAGGGTGGCCTGGCCGCCGCCTCTGCCCACACTCTCCCTGTCCGCTGGATCAGAGATGAGATACAAGGCCTAAAAGGTTACTTTGACAACAAGCCTTCTCAGCAGTCTGTACCCGCTGCTGGGGAGTGACAGGAGCTTCAACTGATGCTCCAGACGGGTTACCCGTGGGAAACAGGCACGGCTCCAGCTGGCAGGTGTGTGAGCTGCTCTCTTTCACTTTATCGAGAGCACACCTTGCCGTGGAAGCGGCGAGACTTTCACAAGGTTACACTGTGTGAACCTCGTCCTGTCGGTATCATTGGGGGCTGCACACATCACAAAGCCCTGGCAGCAGCGAGGGCTTCCCTGTGAGAGCACAATGTGGAAACTGAGGCCGAGGCATAGGAGTCGAGGCTTGGGGCTTGGGGCTTGGGGATCGCGCTCCCATAAGGATTGCTCCGGGTGCCTGTTCTCAGAAATCTTAACCGAGTCACAATACTTCTCTCATAAGCCAGAGAAAGGCTGGACTACGTGGAGGAGCATCAGAAGTTGCTCACCAGCTCCGACACCCTGGGCATTGAGGTCTTCCGCATTCCCCAGGCGGGGCTCTTCGTGGCCACAGCCAATCGCAAAGCCACATCCGCCGTGTACAAGTGGACCGAAGAGAAGTTCGTCTCCTATCAGAGCATCCCCACGCACCAAGCACAGGCCTGGAGGCATTTCACCATCGGGAAAAAGGCAAGTCTGTGTTCCATGACTGTCTCCGCCCCTTTAACCTGGAAAGTCCACGGGCGGGGCTCCCTGCGCTGATTCTGCAGGTAAAGGACTTTCTCAAGGTGTCAACCCCTCGTTCAGGTGGTGGAAGGCTCACAGAGTTGCGCACGTTACCTACCACCCGAAATCCGGGCGTGACTCTAGGCAGTCTGAACGGAAGGCCAGGCCATCTCCCAGATGCCATCCAGTTCTACATAGATAGACCCCGAATCGCTACACTAAAACCTGCTGAGAGTTTTTACATGAACCGGTCAAGAACCAGAAATCGTTTCAGAAATAAATTACGAGATGGACATTCCTGATCCTTCCTGTCCCCAAATGTTGAGGACACATGATGTCCACACGGAAGGCTGAGGCCAGGCTCGGGAGCCATGGGTGAGGCCTAGCACGCAGGCAGCCGCCTTCCCGTCCTGGCTGCTCTGGGCAGAGGTGGCGGGTCTGAGACCCTGTGGTGCTTGATATCACAGGGGAAGGACGGGGCTTCCTCCCCCAGCTCTGTCCACTCTCTGGACTCCGAACAGCAGTGTCCCGGAGACAGCACCTCCCGACTGCCCCCAAATAGTCACTCACCTGACCACACTGTGCCAAGCACGCCCACCAGACCCCGCCTGGACACGGGGCTGAAGCAGTGAGCACAGCAGATGGAAACTCTGCTCTCCTGTGACTAACGGCCACCCTCATCCTGGCTGCATCGGTGTCCAGCACGGCGGGTGAATAACTAGCTCTTTTTCTTTGATTGATGATATCATAAGGTTTTAATTTTTTATTATAAAAAAGTAACTTTGCATCAAGGAAAATTTGGAAAATTCAGAAAAGCAAAGGGGAAAATATTTTGTCCCCCAATCCAAGCAAGCACACTGGTTCATGTGACACCCTCGCCTCAAGCACGTCGCCCGTGACCTGGGCACCTGCCCCTCATTCCACGTGTTCACATGGCTGTGCCATGAGGCCGGGCACACTGCACCCTGTTCCTGTTTTCCACGCCTTGTCCTGACACAGCTCTGCGTGGTGACCACACCCTTACCACGGCGGGGGGGGAGCAGGTGTGATGACCACACCCTTACCATGGGGGAGCAGGCGTGGTGACCACACCCTTACCATGGGGGAGCAGGCCGCATGACTTTTTCCAGTCATGTGGGTTAGGAAGAACGTTTTTGTGCATAAAGCGTTTCCTGAATTTGGGGATTTTGGCTTTTGTGATTTTTTGCCTTCAGAAGGCAATAGAAGTGGAAATGTTGGGTAAAGGATGTAGACATTTTCAAGGGCCTTGAAGGTAGTGGCCGGCTGCGCACCCCCAACATTATGACCTGTGATGGGGGCCTCGGTCCTCTGTCCCTGCGCCACGTAGCAGCCGAGGATCTGGAGAGAGAGGATGATGTTCAGGAGCCTTCGGGCCCTGCCCCCGCCCCCACCCCCGCCCCAAGCAGGCTCACGTGGTCCTGGCTTACTCTCTTTCAGATCTTCCTGGCAGTGGCTAATTTTGAACCAGATGAAAAGGGTCAGGAGTTCTCTGTCATTTACAAATGGAGCCACAGAAAGCTGAAGTTCACCCCGTACCAGAGCATTGCCACACACAGTGCCCGAGACTGGGAGGCCTTCGAGGTGGACGGGGAGCACTTCCTGGCAGTGGCCAACCACCGGGAAGGTAGGGCAGGTGTGGCCTTTACTCCACGTGGGGATGGCACCTGTGGAGGCCTGGAGGTGGGGCCGTCAAGGAGCTGGCTGAGGGCGGGAGACTCAAGGAGAGAAGGGGCGTCCCCAGCAGCTGGCCGTGCCCTTGCGGGTCTTCGGTCTTTGGGGCAGAGACCTGGAGCTCCGGCTCTGTCAAGGCCACCACGGGGCTGTGGAGTTTGCCTCCCGCCCCCAGCGCAGGCCCTTGGTTCCAGGCGACAACCACAACATTGACAGCGTCATCTACAAGTGGAACCCGGCAACACGGCTCTTCGAGGCCAACCAGACCATCGCCACCTCTGGTGCCTACGACTGGGAGTTCTTCAGTGTGGGGCCCTACTCGTTCCTGGTGGTGGCCAACACCTTCAACGGCACCTCCACCAAAGTGCACTCACACCTCTACATCCGGCTCCTGGGCTCCTTCCAGCTCTTCCAGTCCTTCCCGGTAAGGCCCCAGCATGAGCCCCGGCTCTCCATCGCCGACCACCGTGCCTGCCATGTGCACCTGCTGGACAGGTGACATGGGCTGGGGTCCACCAAGAGCCACACCTAGTGCTGCTCTTCACCTGCAACCCCAAGACCCAGGCAGGGCCTGCCCGTCTGGACAGCACAGGGTACTGCTCCTTGCCTGGCATTTGAGCCCTTCCTGCCTGACAGCCTCTGCATACCCAGGGACAGTTCAGGTGCCCGGAAATGGGGTGGGAGGTGCACCCTGGCATGGTGTTCTCCATACAGTGCCCGCCCCCTCCCTGGGCTCAGAGCAGGCCCTCTGTCCCCTTGGAAGCTCCTGCAGGCTCATCCAAGTCTGTATGGGTGTTGGGGCCCTGGCCCGGGGGCAGCTGGGCAGCTCTGCTCTGGCCCAGGGCAGTGTGGGGTCTGGGTGGTGGCAGCACAGGACACTCCCCGCCAGGCCTCACATGTCCCTGGGTGGGTTCCAGCCACCACGAGGCCTTTGAGTTGAGGCAGTGACAGGTGCTAATGAGGCCACCTCTGGGGTGGGGACGGCATGCTCCTGCTCCTGGCAAGTGTGCCAAGGATGGGGATGGGAGCCCAGGTGTGGGATACGGGACAGGTTGGGGGGCATGTCCCATGTCGGGCTCAGCCTCTGTGTGAGCCATGGTCCCTGGTTCCCGGGGAAGCAGCTCAGGGCCTTTGCAGTGCTGCCAACAGCACTCCCACTACTTGCTGTAAGCGTGCCTCTCATAAGACATCGCCTCCCTCATGTCCTTCCGGAATCTTCTGTGCCCTCTGACCTGGTGACTCATTCCCCTGCAGCTATGTTCTCAGGGCGCTCTGCACCCGAGGCAGTGAGACTCACCCAGGCCACTCTTGCCATGTGAGCTGCCCCCAGTGAGGCTGGTACAGGGGCAGAGCCGGGGCGGACGCTGAGGCCTGGGTCCCCCCACCCCCATTAGCATGTCTGGAAAAACAGGGACAGCAGTTAGGCCTCGCCAAGCTGCCCCTGCATTAGACAAGGGACTGCGCATGCAGTGGTGGGGCTTTATGGCTGAAATGATTGAAGGCATTCTGGAACATTCTGTACATACATCTCAGGAGAGCAAGCCTGCAGGTAGCACATGGGAATGAGCTTCAAAACGAAAGGGAGGACAATGTGCAGCGATCGCAGGTTCCTGGAGCCCCTCCACCCAGCAAGGGTGAGAGCAGCTCAGGAAACCGGTAGCATGAGCACCCTGGGAAGCCTGCAGGGCCGGACCAGGAGCTGTGGCTTTCAGGGACCAATCACACATGTCAATGCCATCCTTTCGGCCCTGTGCACAGAGGATGGCAGCAGGACGCCCGTGTGCTCAGCCGTCTGGGAGGCTGGGGCACGGCATCGTCCAGGTGACCAGCACCCCACCCTTAGGCCACTCATGGGTCAGTGGGGAAGGGCAGCTTTAAGTGGATGTTCTAGGCACAAGGAGAGCAGATGTCAGGGAACACCAGGAGGAAATGGGGGCTGGGAAAGTGGGGAGGACACCTGCAGGGTAGCAGGGCCGGGAGTGGGTAGCGGGGTCACCACCCAAAGCCACAGGGCTGCAAGTGAAACATTAACCTGCCCTTGTGGGGTCGACGGGGCTGCACTATCATGACTGGTTGGTGGCTGGGAGGGGGCAAGCCATTGGGAGGCTGCTGTGGCCGTCCAGGTGAGCTGCGGGTGCCCAGGTGAGGAGGCAGCAGTGCCGGAAGGAACACACTTTGAGCTCGCTCGTGCTGTGGATGGAATAGGCTAGCATGCCTGTGAGCCAGGAGGAGGCAGGATGAGGCCCTGGGGTGGAGCGAGGCTCAGTGCACTGGGGCTGTGGGTGAGCAAGATTCCTTCCAGCCACTGGTCTTGGTAACAGCCTCAGGAAGTGGGTGGCGGCAGCTGGTGCTGGCTGAGCCTCGACTCTGTAAAGTGCATGTGCCAAAATGTCTGCCTGTGTCCTGCCACGTCATCCTCACAGCACCTTGAGAGGGGAGTGCAGCCACTAGTTCCTTTACCCGTGAGGACAGTCAGAGTGGTGGAGGGGTTTGCCTGTGGCGGAGTGGGATCGAGCCAGGCAATGTGGCCGCTCAGTCTGACATGGCACAGGGCAGAGCCAAACACAAGCTCCTCCTCTTACTGGTCCTGCACAGTCCCCTCACCACAACACACATGCTGCTAAGACTCTGGGAAACCACATGGGCATTCTGGGCTGGTGGCCACATGCTGGCGTGCAGACAGCTGACCTGAAGGAGGGTTCAGGAGCCTTCGGTCATGGGTTAGCCTGGCCACAGGGCTCAGCAGGGACAGCTCCCCCTGACCAGGAATCATTGGCCTGGAGTTGGACTTGAGGCCAGTGAGGTTTGAGATGCAAAAGGGGCTGCAAGCTGGAGCCAAGAGCATGATATGGGATGGAAATCGGGACTCCCAGGGAGGCCTCGACACACAGGGACAGCGGCTAAAAAGGCAAATGGTGACATTGAGCAGCAGCACAAGGGTGGTTTGGGGACCGAGGCGCAGCTGCAGAGCACTGGCGATCCGGCCAACAGTGGTTCCCTTGGAAACACCCAGAGCTCCACAGGGGTCTCATGTGTCATCAGGATCACGCGTGTGCCCTAACAGGAACATGTGCCCTGCTGGAAACACCCGGGGCTCCTCACTGGTCACATGTGCCATCAGGATCACGCGTGTGCCCTAACAGGAACATGTGCCCTGCTGGAAACACCCGGGGCTCCTCACGGGTCACGTGCATCATCAGGATCACATGGGTGCCCTAACAGGAACATGTGCCCTGCTGGAAACACCCGGGGCTCCACACCGGTCACATGCATCATCAGGATCATGCGTGTGCCCTAACAGGAACATGTGCCCTGCTGGAAACACCCGGGGCTCCACACCGGTCACATGCATCATCAGGATCACGTGTGTGCCCTAACAGGAACATGTGCCCTGCTGGAAACACCCGGGGCTCCACACCGGTCACATGCATCATCAGGATCACGCGGGTGCCCTAACAGGAACATGTGCCCTGCTGGAAACACCCGGGGCTCCTCACTGGTCACGTGCATCATCAGGATCACATGGGTGCCCTAACAGGAACATGTGCCCTGCTGGAAACACCCGGGGCTCCACACCGGTCACACGCATCATCAGGATCATGCGTGTGCCCTAACAGGAACATGTGCCCTGCTGGAAACACCCGGGGCTCCTCACTGGTCACGTGCATCATCAGGATCACGCGTGTGCCCTAACAGGAATATGTGCCCTGCTGGAAACACCCGGGGCTCCTCACTGGTCACATGTGCCATCAGGATCATGTGGGCACCCTAACAGGAATGTGTGCACTGCTGGCTCCCCGCTCACACATGCAGAGCCTGGGACACCAGAGCATGTTTGAGGAACTTTGCCAGAACGATGAAGGGATTTGAAACATATCACACAAGGAACAATTGCAGGACCTAGAGCTTTATCCTGAAAGAAGACGTGGGTAGTCACTTCCAAGCAGCTAATGGATGAGCCAGAGAGTGGGGAGCGAGCCTTCCCAGGGTCCCCAGAGCAGAGTTGCACACCCTGGTTGGAAAGGCACCACAAGTGACTTTCTCATCAACCAGGCAAGGTCTCCTAACAGCTGCTGAACCACGGAGAGGCTTCGGTCCTGGGGGCCCTGCATTCTAAGTCACAAAGTGAGGTGACAAGAGAAAGGATCCCTGCAGTGGGTTGGGGAGTACATTTTGAAGATTACCATCCTAGATCTACCAACACTGTGATCTTAAAGCTCCTGTGATAACACGAAGTCCAATTTACAACGTCTTCTTCATGACACTTCACCAAGGTGCACAAGATACCCCAGTGCCCCGGAGTGCACCTGGCCGGCCGCGCAGGTCACCTGCTGCCATCCATCCTCCCCAGAGCACACCCAGCCAGCTACATGTCACCCATGCCATCCTCCCTAAAGTGCACCCGGCCAGCTACACGTCACCCATGCCATCCTCCCCAGCTACACGTCACCCATGCCATCCTCCCCAGAGCACACCCAGCCAGCTACACGTCACCCATGCCATCCTCCCCAGAGTGCACCCAGCCAGCTGCACGTCACCCACTGCCATCCTCCCCACATGCACCCGGCCAGCTGCACATGTCACCCACTGCCATCCTCTCCAGCTAAGGGGCCCTGATGTTTGCCAAAAATCCTAAAAGCTGCAGGAGTCAGGCTAAAGTAAATAAAGATGTGCTGAAAGAAACTGAGCTCTAGAAACAGAAAAGGTTTTTTTTTTGAGACTGAGTCTTGCTCTGTCGCCCAGGCTGCAGTGCAGTGGTGCAATCTCAGCTCACTGCAACTTCCGCCTCTCGCATTCAAACCATTCTCCTGCCTCAGCCTCCCGAGTAGCTGGGACTACAGGCACGTGCCACCACGCCTGGCTATTTTTTTTTTTTTGTATTTTTAGTAGAGATGGGGTTTCACCATGTTAGCTAGGATTGTCTCCATCTCCCGATCTTTTGATCCACCTGCCTCGGCCTCCCAAAGTGCTGAGATTACAGGCGTGAGCCACCGCACCTGGCCCAGAAAAGAATTTTTAAAGTTATAACTATCTTCAGAAGTATTCAAGAAGATACTGCACTTATGAAATAAAGAATGCTACTAATGAAGACAACGTGGACGTTAAAAATGCAATTGCCGGCGTTAAAAGAAGACATTCATTAACATGATTGAAACATAAAGTTAGGGACATCTTCTAGAACATAGAACAGACTCAACCCAGGAGATTCTGTATCTGGCTAACTAAAGTTCTAGAAAAAAAGAAGAGGCTGAAGACAGTGATGGGGTTGTCAGAGAAAGCCTTTAAGAAAACCTCCCAGATCTCATAGACTGAAAGGACACTAAGACCAAGGAGGGCGAGAGCAAAGGAAAGTTACCTTCAAAGCTCGCAGGAGCTGTGGCAGCCTCGGATCTCCCATCGGCAGCCCTGGATATCGGGAAGTAGGAGGGCTCAGTTCTGAGGGCGAGTTGAACGCAGTCTGCCCATAGGACAAGGCCACTGGCCACCGCCGTGCACAGCTCCCACGTGTCAATGGCTTCCTGCCATATTGAGTTAGTTCCCATATTCAGTGAGAGACCACAAGGTTGCACCGACCTGTCTGGCAGCTGCCCCGTGCAGCACACACAGTGGGAAGCGACTGGAAGGGGCTGGCCTGACCTGTACTCACAGCCCATTGGTCAGTGCCAGTCACCTGACCTGGCCTCACTGAACCTGTGCTCACCTGTACTCACAGCTCACTGGCCAGTGCTGGTCACATGACCCAGCCTCCTGGACCCGTGCTCACGTGTCCTCACAGCTCATTGGCCAGTGCCAGTCACCTGACCCAGCCTCACTGACCCATGCTCGAGTGTCCTCACAGCTCATTGGCCAGTGCCAGTCACATGACCCAGCCTCGCTGGACCTGTGCTCACGTGTCCTCACAGCTCATTGGCCAGTGCCAGTCACATGACCCAGCCTCGCTGGACCTGTGCTCACGTGTCCTCACAGCTCATTGGCCAGTGCCAGTCACATGACCCAGCCTCACTGGACCTGTGCTCACGTGTCCTCACAGCTCATTGGCCAGTGCCAGTCACATGACCCAGCCTCGCTGGACCCGTGCTCACGTGTCCTCACAGCTCACTGGCCAGTGTCAGTCACATGACCCAGTCTGGCTGTCAGTGTGGGACACGTGGGAGCCCTGGACGAGGTGGTGTCCCTGGGGTGCACTGGAAAGCCAGGACTCAACCAGATGCACATCAGAACTGGAAGTGCCGGCTCCATCCAAAGATGACCGTAGGTGTGGTTCCTGGAGAGCAGCCAGCCTAGATGGTCTGGGGTCAGGGAGGGCATGGAAGGGGGATTGGGGGCCGAGGAGCCCACAGAGCACAGAGTGCGTCCAGGGACCTGCTGAACAAGTGCCGGAAGCACGGACTGCAGGAGACGAGGAAGGCAGAGACTCCGGAGCCAGCCCAGGACGGCATTCCTGCGCAGCAGCAGCCAAGGCGGACGAGACCGAGAGCCCTAGAGAGCAGCGGCAAGGCGCTCCTGGGATGGGAAGATGGGAGAGCTGGGAGCATTGCTGCATGCAGAGCTGTATGTTTTCTTCCTCTGGGAAGGAGGGGAGGCCAGACCCAGGAGGGGACAATGAGAAACATGTTGAAAAGCAGCTGTACACAGATCACAGGTCCAAGCACAAAGTAGGTGAACCATGCTGCGATTTTAAGCATGAGAGAAGGCTTGACTGGCATAGGGGACTGTCCCAGGGATGACGTGGCAGTCTGTCATCTTGTCCTGACGTGGAAATCGCCCAGGAGGGTGGTGCCATAGCCTGGCCCCTGGCTCTGGGGACCGACATTACCATAAGGTCAGGACCACACCAAGCTACTCGTGATGTGTCACTTGGACAATCACCCTGTGGCTGAGCCCAGGGAAATCTGTCTGGGTCCAATGGTGGGCACATATGTTGGTGTTTATTAGTGGAGGTATGACCCTGGCCATGTGAGGGAGGGGGGAGAGGGGAAGGAGGGCAGAGGCCCTGCGTGTCTGTCCCACGCTCTACACCGTGGGTGAAGAGGCGAGGCCAGAAGCCACCCAGCAAGAATCAGAGGAGCTCCCAGCAGCACCCTTTGAGGGGGACAGTCACCCACAGACCCTAAGCAGGAGCAGCTCTGCTTTTGGGCGCCCAGACCAGATGCAGGCAGGCAGCCTGGCGCTCCCAGGTAAGCAAGACCCAGCAGCCCTGGCCCCATGCCCTGCGTATAGAGCAGGGTTCCCTTCACCCCTGCAGCCTCATTCTGGAAGCCCTGGAATTCTGCTGATGGCAACCTTCCTTGCCTTCCTATGTTGGAAAGCCTTTTGGAGATTTCTGGAAGGTGGCCTGCAGCTGCACATCCTCAGCTGGTTGGCGATTCCACCTCAGAGCCATCTCACAAATGTGGAAACTGAGGCTCAGGAGTGGGGGATCTGGCCACAAACACATGGCGATAAGCAGCCGAGCCAGGTGTCTCTGTCCACACATCTCCACAATTGTCTCTGCATCCACACGCGGTCCCTCCTCCATACCTGCCCCGTGGGGGTGGAGCCTGCAGCCTGGTTTGGGCCGTGATGGGATTACCTGGGACACCTCACACCCATGGTGGGTCTCAGCCCTTCACTCATGGGGCCCATCCCTTTGACAGACTACGTGCTCTTTATGAGACGACATTGGGACTGGATTCTGAGCTCGGTTGATCTTCGTGTGTTCTGGAAGGCAGTCAGGAGGGGTTTGTGGAATGTGGTTGCTGAAAACACAGGGCTTCTGTGGCAGGCGATGTGGTGGAAGGCGGCCACTCTGTATTTTCAGGACACATGAAGGACGGCTTCCATGTGCACTGATGACTGGGGCACTGGTCCTGGAGACACGTGGGCATCCTCAGAAGGAGGCCAGTGGCAAAGGGGCAGAAATGGAACCACCTGCCCAAAGGGAGGGTCTGGGCTACCGACTGCTGAGGAGGAGTCCCAAGGGGTGGGTGACATCTGCCTGAAAGAGATGCCGGAGAAGAGCAGGGGCTGGCGCAGGACCGTAGTGCACGGAAGGAGGTGCCGCTGCGTCTCCCCCGGCAGAACCAGATCTCTGGGACCTGGGACCTGGCTGTTGGGGGCACCGCCATGGCCCAGGCCCTGCAAGCATGGCAGGAGGGCCCTGGGAAGGTGCGGGGCACACACACGTGGACAGGCTTCCCCTCCACCCGGCCTGAGCCTCATTTTTCACAACTTAGTAATTCCTCAAAACTCACGAAAGCCCACTTTCATGCTTTGCCAACAGTTTTCCTATTGTGTTGAAATCCTTTTAGGTCCTAGAGATGTCTTCATTTGTTTACTGTTTGGTTTGAGTTTTGCAATGTCTTTCATGAACGTAAGCTTTGAAGCGGGTGAAGCGGAGATACTTTGAATGTGTGTGTGTGCTGTAGCAAGGCGCCTCTCTGGAGGGGGTCTGTGGGGGTGTGGGTGCAGGTGGCGTTTGAGGAGCTGTGCGCACAGACCTGGCTCTCTCCCAGAAGCGCAGGGCAGGCTTTTCTGGGCCCGAAGGCTAAGTGCAGTGCTTCAAACACATGGTCAGTGGACATGGCAGTGTTCTGCAGCCGCAGGCCAGGGATGAGTGAGGAGCTGGCTGCCCACCCTGCAGGAGGCAGAGTATGACGTCCCCTTCCTCTGCCTGCCCTCAAAGTCTTTCTGCCCATCCCACCAGGAATTCTAGAACTTTGGTAGAGACCAAGCCTCCAGTGATTGGGCCTCCCCAGCTTGGACCAAAGGAGGAGTGAGCTCTGTCCCTGGAAGTCCAGGCTCACGGTCCTGCTCCTTGAGCTGAGGGAGCTAGGCCTGCGGTTGCAGGCACCAAGTGTGGACTCCGAACTTGGTTTGGATTCTAAGTGAGTTTGCTGCAGACCTCAGTAGGTGTCGCAGCTTCCAAAGCTTGATGGTTCTGCGATTGTGGCTTTCGGCTTCTGGGGTCCTCACAAGGACAGCAGCAGCCACCATGTCAGCAGGGAACCCTCGTCACAGCCAGGCCCCCAACTCGGTGCCACATACTTCCCGAGGGTCCCGCCCCTGGCTTCTCCACACACATGCAATGCACACTCATATGTGCACATGTGTGCATACCTGCTTCCTTGGTGATGGAGGGGCAAGAGGTGCTGGGGGCAAGGCTGCTGTGGGGCCAATCTGGGGACAGGCGCCCAGCAGGCAGCTTTGTGGTGGTTACACAAACAGGCAGGAGACTCCAGGCACCCCCATGAGGCCTGGCTGCATCTCTCTGAGTCTCAGTCTGCACATCTGTCCCGGGGGTGGCATGAGAGACCCCCTCACAGTGGTCAGCACTGCCCCGGACAGCCTGGAGGGGCAGGGCAGAGCCTGGGTGGGAGGGCTCCAGGCAGGCAGCAGCTCTGTCTTCTCTGTGATGCAGGAGCTGGCAGCTGCATAGGCAGCTTGGGGAAGGCGCCAGGCTTGCGGGGTCTGCAGGGTGGGGAGAGCACAGAGGGGCATCCAGGATTTGGCTCAGGGTGTGCTGAGCCCAGTCCCCTCAGGAGTGACCCGTCTGGTAGTGCTGCCACCTACGGCCACCCGGGACGCTTGTCCAGCCCCAGCTGGCTACCCTTGAGAGGATGCCAGCACCTCACCACCAGGGCCTATTGGGGGACTGCCTTCTCCTGGCAGCTGGGGAGGGAGTCCCAGGGGTGCACCCTGCCTCCCTCCCATCCCCTGGCACTCCCAGACCACAGAGGCATCCTCTTTCTTTGCCCCATCAAAGCCGGAACCCAAGGGCCTCTTTGCCCAGCAACTAATCCACTGATTACCGGGTGCCTACCCACACTCGAGGGAGCTGCTGGGGCCTCCAGGTGCTTCTGACTGCCAAGTCCCAGAGGCACTATCGTCTCAGCAAGATGCTCCTGAGCTGCTAGGCTCCGTGCCAGGGCAGCAGGGCCAGGCTCTGGGGAATTCCGTTGGAGAGAAGGCGGGAAGAGCCTGCCCAGCCCAGCAGGTGCCTGGCCGCTTGGCTCCCGTGCCAGCCAGGGTTTGGCAGGGCCTTTGATGTGCAGATTCTTTTAATGTGCTTAGAATCTAGGAGTGGCCTGACTGTGGGCCCTGCTGCACACCCTCTGCCTGCGTTGGCACAGCCCTTGGGGGGCACCTCCTCACTTCTGAGTGGGAGAAGACCTCAGCTTCAGCAGAGGGACCGCTTCCCTCCAACCTGCAAGGGGCTTCTGACAGCTGGAGTAGGGAGGAGGGGCCATTGACAGCCAGTGACAAGAACTGCCCTGCTGTGGACTCGGCCAGCCGAGTGCCGGGACCAGGAGCTAGTGAAACCCCTGGGAGTCTCTGCCAGCCTCCAGCCAGTTTCAGATAAACTAATTTTTCTTTCGCCAAAGTATGTCTTAAGTATTGCATGGGATCCACACAGACTAAAGAATCCTTCATTGTTTGCCTGCAATTTAGATTGAACAGGGACCCTGGATTTGCTAAATCAGGTGTGCAGACCCTGGCTGGGTTCAGGGAGCAGGAGAGTGGCTTGAGCTGCCTCCGAGCTGCCCCCAGCCCTGAGACCTGTCCGGCCCTGCACTCCACAGGGGCTCTGCTTTGCAGTGACAGCCAGACAGGGACCACGCGGCACTCACTCCCGCCACTGCCGTGTCCTGGGCAGACCTCCACGCCCACCCCCTCAGCAGACATGTGCTCGTCCCGGAACAAATGCACGTCCCACCTTGGGCTCCAACTCAAGGCTTCCTTCCTGCCACCCCAGGAAACACGGACGCAGCCCCTGCCCTGGAGGCAGGCTGCAGTGTGGCGGATCCCACCGGGCCAGACAGCCCGTCTCCGGCTTTCCTGACCTCGGGTCTCCACCAGCCTCAGGGCTGTGGCCAGAGCGCTGCCACCTCCACCTCACGCTCCTGCTGCCTGCCCCTCCCCAGGGCTCACACAGCAGTCCCTGCACCACCCATGCCTATGGAGGTTCCCAGTTCTCTGAGGGGCCTCCCCAGCCCCTGTCTCCAAACACCCCACCCTTCTTTCCTGCCTTGGGAGTGGGACCTGTCCCATCCCTGCAGCACTTTGCTCACCTCTCCCCTGACACCCTCCTGTAGGTTTCAGAGCCATCGACATACATCTCACCTCCTCGCTCTGCTCAAAAGCCTCCTCTGGCTCCTCAGTGACCTTCGGCTGGAGGCTCAGCTGCTTCCACCACACCCAGGCCCTCTAGAGCTGCGCCAGCCCCTGCTGCCCACTCTGTATGCACCCAGCCTGGCTCCCTGGGTCCTCTCTGTCTGTCCTGCAGTTCCTTCTGCCTGGATACCCTTCTCTGCCTTCCTTCCACCAGCTCCCCTGTCCCGCCTCCCTGCCTTGGGCCCTCTTTGTGCTCCCAAGGCCCCGGGCAGCCCCTCCGTGGTCCAACATCTGCAGCAGCTCCCGCTTCAGGGTTCCTTGGGGCCAGGAGGGCACCTTGCTTGTCGCTGAAATGTGACAAGCTCCCGGCTCAGCCCCAATGTGCAGTGAGCACTCTACACAGTGGGCCAGTTTGGGGTCTCCCAGCTCCTGGGCTGCTACAGGGCAGGCCCTCTGGGGCCACAGTCCAGAGTGGACCCAGAGTCCATTGGGACCTGCTTCAACACAAGTGAGTGTCAGCAAGTAGCTGAGAAGCGGGGGCTCCACGAGAAGGACACCCAGGGCTGCAGGCATGTCTCCTCGGTCCTCCCCAGCAATGTGGGGAGAGCTGCACCGTGCATGTGCACATGTGTGTCGATGTGGTCATGCAGGCAGGCGTGTGTGTGTGCCTACAGGGCTGTGCTGTGTACAGGCATATGTGTGTGTATATGCATATGCACATGTACACACATGCCCATACACTTGTACACACATATGCGTGGCTGCATGTGTACATACATGTGTGTAGGCGTGCAGGTGTGTGGGTGTACATGTGTGCAGGTGTGCACGTGTGTAGGTGTATGTGTGGTGTGCATGCATGTGTACATGTGTGCAGGTGTATGTGTGTGGGTTTACATGTGTGTGGGTGTGCATGTGTGGATGTACATGTATTAATACATGAGCAGACCTGTGCATGTGTATCTGTGCATGTAAAAATGTAGGCAAATGTATCTGCATGTGTGTGTGCGTGCAAGTGTGTGCATGTGGGGATGTGCGTGTGTGCATGCACGCAGGTGTGCAGGTGTGGGCCTGTGCATGCAGGTGTGTGTGTGCAGGTATGTGTGCACATGGGTATGTGCATGTGTGTGTGCATGTGGGTGTGTTTGGGTCTGTGCATGCATGTGTGTGTGCACGTATGTGTGCATGTGGGCGTGTGTGGGTGTGCGTGCATGTGTGTGTGTGCGGGTGTGTGCCGGTATGTGTGCAGATGTGTACACACACGAGGGCTGCCCACTCCATTGGTTTCCTCAGCAGAGGCCTGGGAGGAGCCCAGGGTTTAACAGTCTGCAGGTTCCTGTTTCTTTTCTGCTGAGTCGTTGAACCGACCTGTGTGTAACACTAGCAGCACCTGCCCCGCTGGGAAGTGGCCACAGGGCAGGTGACGCTAAAGGTCCCAGAGTCCCCTTGGTGGCCACAGGGCAGGTGATGCTGAAGGTCCCAGAGTCCCCTTGGTGGCCCTGAGCAGCTGTTTTCGCGCAGATAGGAATAGTCACATCTCAAGGAGCCACAGGAAGGGAGGGCGCGCAGACCCAGGAAAGCCTCAGCCGGCCCCTGGCCCCACGAGGGTTCGGAGCTGCCCAGCGTCCCCGTGCGTGGGTCTCTAGCTTCAGCGCACCATGTGCGCTCCTCTGGCCGGCTGCAGATCTGCTCTGGGACCTTGCCTGGCGCCCACGGAGCTGTGTCCTCACCTGTGGCGCCCTCCCTGTGGTGCCCTCCCCCGCGGTTCCTCACCCCCCACCCCGCCCACGCTTCCCTGCGCTGCACTCCGGGCTCGGGAGGGCAATGGCGCCCCCTACTGGGTGTGGAGAATACGGGCTGACGCTGGACCCAGAGCTTTCTCTTTCCTGGGGGACCTGAGCCTCCGGGCAGGTGCGGGACAGTCAGGGGGCCTGAGGACACCTGGGCAGCCCCTCCTGAACAGACAAGCAAGGGAGGGGGCCTGACCTACCGAGGAGGGCAGGTCGCATCAGACCCTGGGGCGTCTGAGCTGGGACTTGCCGGTGGGTTTGGGTGAATAGAAAACGTCCCGAGGTCGCTGTCACAGACGAGCTGCCTCCCCCGGGCCAGGTGGAGCACGTGTCCCTCAGGCAGGAGGCGCTCTGGACAGGGTGAGACGGGAGGACGCAGCCCCAAGCTTGACCGGCTCTGTCCTCAGCCAGGAAGCCAGGGACAGCGCTCAGGGACGGCCTGCCTGTGAGGACACTGGGCTTGCACACTGTCCCCAGGGAGGTAGCCTGCCCCTCCCCGTGCGGCCCCAGCACCTTCATGTCCCACACTGTCCCCAGGTGTGGGTAACACCCCCCCCATGGGCACCGAGGAAGGAGAACTGTGCAGACCCCAGGTACAACTAGTGCCTGAGGACTATCTTAGTTTATAGTGTTACTACTCAGCTGTTTCCTTTATATATCATCGTACATTAGTTTATAGAATTAGTGCCTGAAGTATAACTTCCTGCCTGCTCTATCTAGCATATATAATATTTAATACCTGTATCTAGCATACTTAGTTCCATATCATCTTTCTACATGAACACACAGGTATTGTAGTTGGAGCTGCACTGACACATTTAGTGCTGACATAGAATCCTCCATAGAACCGTATAGTAGTTTGTAGTAGGAGGAACGCCTAGAGCAGTCACAGCACAGAAGCAGTACATGGAAAACAGCCAGACCAGGACGAGAAGCAAAGACCCAGGCGGGGGCGTCCCTGCCTGAAAGGGCGTACGCGGTATGGCAGGCTTGGAGCAGGAGCCTCTCCTCCTGATAAAGGAGTTGTGGTACCTGCATCCAGTTCCCGTGGAAAGTCGGCCTCAGGCCTGAGATCCTGGAAGTAACCGAGGGAGAAGAACCCTCTGGGGTGACCAGTCATGGAGGCTGTACACCCTGTCAGTCTTTTCTCACTTCTGTGCTAGCTCAAATCATCCTCCCATAAATATCTTAAGAGAAGAGCACAAGTCCGTCAGCTCCCACTGCATTGGCTTACAGTGTCCTTCTATTAGAAACCCTTTGAAGTCTCCAGCCCCCAGATAAGAAGTGTTGCGCAGGACACCTGTTGCACGCGGCCCACCTCCTTGCCTTGGTGACCTAATGGGGGTGGACCCCTTTTCTGTACACGACCCTCTACTACTGGGCATGGCACAGCCCCCTACTGCACACGGCCCACCTCTGCCCAGGTGACATGTGGGGTGGCCCCCTCGCTTGTGACTCACGTGATTATGTAGCCCTATCACTAAGCCTATAGATGATGACCTCACTCACGACCCTGCCCCCTGCTTGTACCTAATAAATACAGATGCTTCTGGGCATTTGAGTTCCCCCCGATCTCCACTCATAGGTTGTGTGGCCCCGAGTCCAGCTGCTCTTCACCAGTTCTTCAGTGTCCTGTCTCTTTACTTCTCTGATCCTGCACTTCAGCACAGCATAAGGAACACCCCACGGCCCTGTGGGGCCTCCACAGCCCTATACCCAGGGAGGCCGCCTGCCCCCTCCCCGTGTGGCCCCAGCAGCCTCATGTTCCACACTGTTCTCAGGGAGGGAACCTGCCTCCTCCCCATGCAGCCCCACCACCCTCATCCCAGGAGTGCAGCCATAAGCTCCCTCCCTTCGGCCCCACGTGCACACAGGCTCTGCAGCTCGAGGCTGATGGCAGAGGTGCTGCAGTGGGCCTCCGTGTACAGCCCTAGACCTGCTGCCTCTTGAGGGTGGCAAGTGATTTCTGGAGGGACGGCAGAGGCAGCTTCTGTCTACACAGCCAGGGAAAAGCCTCAGCCACACCATGAGGCCAGGGAAGGCATGGAAAAGAAAACTCGAGGGGTTTTGTGACCTGATGTCGCTTCAGTGACTGGGGCTGGGACTAGAGGGATCACAGTGGGCTTCCTGGAAGAGGTGGGATAGCAGGTGGTGCTCCTAGGATGCACAGCACTGGGGCCTGGAGTAGGGGAGGCATGGATGGCCGAGAAGCGAGTCACACAGATGGTCACTGTGTGGGGTGGTGGGTGCACTAACTTTCAGGAAGGGAGCAGAGGCCAAGGAGGCTGCTGGCAGCAGTGCTGTGTCTGGCATCTGGAGTGCAATGGCCACACTTGGTAGACCTGGGACAGCCAGGGAGAGTGCTGCTCACCCACACCCCTGCACCCACCCGCCCACACCCCTGCACTCCCTCACCCACACCCCTTCCCCCCTCACAAACACCCCTGCACCCACCCGCCCACACCCCTGCACCCCCTCACCCACACCCCTGCACCCCCTCACCCACACCCCTGCAGCCACCTGCCCACACCCCTCCACCCCCTCACCCACACCCCTTCCCCCCTACACACACCCCTGCACTCCCTCACCCACACCCCTTCCCCCCTCACCCACACCCCTGCACTCCCTCACCCACACCCCTTCCCCCCCACACACCCCTGCACCCACCTGCCCACACCCCTCCAACCCCTCACCCACCCCACTGCACCCCCTCACCCACACCCCTGCACCCCCTCACCCACACCCCTTCCCCCCTCACCCACACCCCTGCACTCACCCGCCCACACCCCTGCACTCCCTCACCCACACCCCTGCACCCCCTCACCCACACCCCTGCACTCCCTCACCAACACCCCTTCCCCCCTCACACACACCCCTGCACCCACCCGCCCACACCCCTCCACCCCCTCACCCACACCCTTGCACCCACCCACCCACACCCCTCCACCCCCTCACCCACACCCCCTCCCCGCTCACACACACCCCTTCCCCCCTCACACACACCCCTGTACCCCCTCACCCACACCCCTGCACCCCCTCACCCATACCCCTTCCCCTCACCCACACCCCTCCACCCTCTCACCCACACCCCTGCACCCCCCACCCACACCCCTGCACCCGCTCTCCTTTGGTCCTAGACGTTTGGTGCTGCGGACTGGGAGGTCTTCCACATCGGGGAGAGGATCTTCCTCGCTGTGGCAAATAGTCACAGCTACGATGTGGAGATGCAAGTCCAGAATGATTCCTACGTCATCAACTCTGTCATCTACGAGCTGAATGTGACGGCACAGGCCTTTGTCAAGTTCCAGGACATTCTCACCTGCAGGTGCGTGCCGCAGCACACCGGGGGAGGGGGGCTCGTCTCTGGGACGCCCACCGTGTCGGAATCCCCTTTAGTTCTTCCTCACCATCCTTCCCACGCAAGGACTGGCCTGGGAAAGTCAGTGCCCCCCTGAGACACAGGCTTGGTTCCCAGAGCTCTGCACGTTCTTCCGGGCAGTGGAGCGGGAGGGGGCTTCATGCCTGTCGTGCAGAGAGGCAGTCGAGGCCCCACAGGGGAGGTTCGAGGTGCAGGCTTCGAGCAGCTCTTCTGACCATCGCCCACTGCCTGCTGGTGCCCACTGCCACGGCGGGGTTACTCCCTTCCTCAGAGGCTGCATCCTCCTCCTCGGCAACAGCAGGACACTGCGACAGGCGTGTTGAGATAGGCGTGAGACCCGGGGAACCTGGAGGGGTCCATATGTAGGACAGGGTCGGGCTCCAGATGACACGCTCTGTGGGGCCACAGGAGGTTGTGTGGACACCATATTTAGCACAGCGGGCACTGAGAATTCATAACTGTCCTGACCAGCATGGCGCTTCCTCTGGGGTAGAACTCAGAAGTCTGTGACTAAAACTGCAATGGAATCCATCTGACTCAGACCCAGAGCTGGAATCCTGCCCATGCCCATCCTGGGATGGAGCAGGCAGCTTTTCAGGTTCCCTTGGGTTTCATTCACTCCTGTTTCACTCAGTAACGATTCACCAGCCCCTCCTGGGCACTGGGCTCTAGTCTCAGCCTGAGAGACACGACACTTGGAGGAGAAAAGTCTCCAGGACAAGCTGCTCCGCACTACTGTGGGCGGTGGTGCAGCGAAATCTTGTGGCCCAGGCACCGAGGAGCCAGCCGGCGTGTGTGCCACCTAGCTGTGCGCGCCCTCAGAGGTGCGGAGAAGCTTCTGGAAGGGAGTGCCCCCGCCAGCAGCCATCGCCTCAGGACCGGGCGGGCTGCAGGGGGTGCAGGCAGGCCAGGAAGGACTTTCCCTACTTGCCCCGTTACTTCTGAACTGCTGGTTAAGGTCCAAAACGCTAGCTTACTAAAATCTTACTTAGATGCTTTGAAAACATTTTTTTAAAGAAGCCTCAGAATAAAGAAAAAGAGCCAGTAGCGGTGCCTGCCGGGGGCACTGGGGATTCCAGGGTGGCCCCTGCGTGGCCTGGCGGCCGTGGCAGGAGGAACGGGCACTGGGCGGCGGCGGAGGCCTCGTATCCGCAGCACGAACCCACGTCCTCCAACGTCAACACGGAGAACAACCGTAGACTCGGCATTTTAGAACAACGTTTGGAATAAGACAAGTTGGAGAATAAACTGTGATTCACAATTAGTTGTGGGATGATGTGCCTCACGGAGACGGTGCCAGTCTGGAAATGGGTGAGGCAGACGCCTCGGTGTTTGAAGCCGTGGCCCAGCTACACCACGACTGACCACTGGGCAGTGGTGCAGACAGTTAATGAACTAAACTGTGAAACAGAAAGTACTTACTAATTAAGGTTATGTTTAATAATTATTGTCAAAACACACGAAAGCCAAACCCCTGGCCCTTCTCCTGGTATGGGGGGTTCCTACACTTCTGGAAGGTTCGATGTGGCCTCACCAAGTCCAAAACCCTCTCCAGGGCAGCTGTGTAACCTCGGCTCTCACTGCCTTCAAATGGTCTGCTGTGTTTGCTTTTTACAATTCAGTGGTTTTGTTAAATCCACAGATACGTGCGGCCATCGCTACAGTCAATTCTGGAACATTCTCATCCCCACAGCAGGAGCCCCCTCACCCTTTGCCAGCCCCTTCCCTCGCCCCAGGCAGTCCGGGTCCACTTCCTGTGTCTGTGATTCCCTGTTCTGGACACTGCACGGAAATGGACTCGCAGAGCCGTGGCCTCTGTGCCTGGCTTTTCCCCACAGCTCCGTGTCCTCCGGGTCCGTGGCTGCGCAGCTCAGGGCGTCCCCCTTCTTGTGGCTGAGTCACGCTCCATCCGTCCATTTGCTGCTGATGGGCGTGTGCATTTCTGCCTTTTGGCCAGAGGGCAAGATTCTGAGGAATACCACTGTCCCCAGCAGGCGTGGCCAGGGCTGCTTTGGAGGCAGAATCGGGGACTCTCACTACATGCCTTATTTTGTGGTTAAAACGAAGCCGGCTTCTGACATGAGCCTCAGTGCAGCCAGACAGGATCTCCCACCACCGCTACATCCCATGGGGCCACTTGTCCTCCTTGGTCCTGGGTTTTCTCAGGTCCAATTGAGGAGTCACACTGACCCGGGGCCTGTGGTTGTGCCTCCAGACCAGGGCATTTGATCACGGGCATCCTCATCATCCTCCTGGAGAGCTGGCACAGGCTCCATGGGGACCAAATTATAACCCGCCAGCAATGGAGGTGGCTCCAGATGTCACCCTGACTGACCGAAGGAGTGAGGAGCCCAGGGCCCCACGGGCTCTGCCGGTCTCTGGACACCTCCAGGCTCCCTGCCTCTCCTAGGGACCTTTCCAAGCCCCTCCTGCAGGCGGCCCCTCAACTGCCTCCAGGGAGGCTCCAAGATGAGGCCCAGCAAGGGAGGGGCTCCTCTGCAGCCTCAAGTGGCCACAGCCCTGAGGCTGCTGCACGAAGAGGGCCGGCTGGCCTGCATGTCAGCAAGACGCCGGCCTGTGCAAGCCTTCCACCTCCATTTCCTCATCTCAGGATGAGGGGCTGACGCTGACAGCTCAGCAGGTGGGCTCCTGGGGGGAAGGGCCCCAGGAAAGCCACTTGCCAGACCCCTCAAACCGAACTGACCCCAAGCACAGATGCACCCTTGGCAAATTCAGGCGAGGCTTACGTCTAAGACAGAACTCAGCAAAGTTGTCTGGAACAAGAAACAGCGTCCACCTGCAGGTCAAATCTGTGACCCCGCAGGTCCTGCAGGTCCTGTTGGAGTGACCTCATGCTGCTGACCTCACAGCCGAGGACACGATGCTGAGAGAAGCAGCCAGGCGCGGTGGCCGTGGCGCTGTGATTCCGTCTCTGCACGGTGTCCAGAACGGGAAATCGAGCTCCTGCCTGCAGCAGGCGCCAGAAGCCTGGGACTTTTTCTCTGATTGTTTCAAGCTCTTAAAAGTGGACTTTTCTACCCCGGTGTTCCCAGCAGTGTTATTCACAGTAGCCACATGGAGGAAATTACCTGTGTCCATCTGAGGATGGGTGGATGAACACAATGCATCCATTCACACTGCAGAAAGTTAGCCTCAAAAAGGAAGGAAATTCGGACACACGTGACAATACAGATGAGCCTTGAGGTCCCTGGTGTCTGAGGTACGTCAGACACAGAAGGACCAATACTGTGTGATTCGATTTCTATGCGGTCCCTAGAGCCGTCAGATTCATAGAGACAGAGAGTGGAGTGGTGGGTGCCGGGCTGGGGAGGGGATGGGGTGATGGTGA
Organism: Saguinus oedipus; assembly: GCA_031835075.1. Classification (NCBI taxonomy): domain Eukaryota; kingdom Metazoa; phylum Chordata; class Mammalia; order Primates; family Cebidae; genus Saguinus; species Saguinus oedipus. The sequence goes on from CM063186.1 coordinate 67,815,800, forward strand.
CTGGAGGGAGAGCTTCAGTTCTGCAGGATGACAAGTTCCACAGGGGACAATGGTGACGGCCACCCAGCAGTATTAATGTGCCTCATGCCCCTGATCCGTGTACCTAAAGATGGCTGAGGTGGTACATTTTATGTTACATATATTTTACCACAATTTAAAATTTGAGGCCGGACACGGTGGCTCATGCCTGTAATCCCAGCACTTTGGGAGGCCAAGGCGGACAGATCACTTGAGGTCAGGAGTTTGAGACCAGTGTGGCCAACATGGTGAAACCTCGTCTCTACTAAAAATACAAAAATTAACCAGGCGTGGTGGCGCGTGCCTATAATCCCAGCTACTCAGGAGGCTGAGGCAGGAGAATCGCTTGAACCCGGAGGTGGAGGTTGCAGTGAGCTGAGATCATGCCACTGCACGCCAGCCTGGGCAACAGAGGGAGACTCCATCTCAAAAATAAAATCAATAAAATTTGAAATATTTTTAGGTAAACAACTAATCTACATTTTCCCGGAATAGACCAAACTCATCTGTGACTTTGAGAAAACCACTCCTGACTTTGGGCCCCGGCTCCTCCTCTGTGAATTGTGGCGGTGGCTTCAGGCCACGCCCCCAGTTCTCCAGCGATGTCCTCTGTGTGCTGATACCTGCCCGTTTGTTCCGCAGTGCTCTGGACTGGGAGTTTTTCTCGGTGGGAGAAGATTCCTTCCTGGTGGTCGCTAACTCCTTCGATGGGCGCACCTTCTCAGTGAACAGTATTATTTACAGGTAATGAGCTGCGAGCCGCTTCCTCCCAGCACCTGGCTTCCCCTGGGGGCTCGCCACCTCCCACAGGTGCCCCCCAGCTCACAGTGAGTCCCAAGTCAGCTGCCATTTCCCGAGATTGGCTGGGCCTGGTGGACGGCCCAGGGCTGGCTGCACCGGTGTCGGGGCTGAGCCGGCCCCTGCCCTGGGTGTAGCCACAACCCATGTGCCAGCCCTTCTACCTCTGGAGCCTGGCAGGGATGCAGTGTGTGGACATCCTAGCTTCGGAGTTGTGGATATTTAACTTCTCTCTCGTGGACACTGTGGTGTTCTCACCACATTTATTTCTAGGAGTTTTCCAAGTATTCTAAGTTTAACAAACAGGGTTGGCTTTTTTTTTTTAATTTTCATTTGCAGTTGCTTATGATGAAAATCACTTTTTGCATCTAGCCATCTCACCAAACTATCAGTTCTAATAGCTTTTCTTAAAAAGATTCTCCAGAGAGTTAGAAATACAATTACATCTGAGAATAAAGAACATGTCCCCTTGATTTCTAGGGTTCTAATTGAGTATCTAGTTGCTTCCCTAGCTAAAGATTCCAGAACAATCTGGGATGGTGCAGAAGAGGCAGCCGTCGCACCCTGCCCTGGCCTAACGCGTGCATCTGAGCATGGCCGTTCCATGGGATGTGGGCCGTCCGGGCCTGGGCTGGGGTCTCCTCCGGCATCTGTGACTGCACGTGGTGCCCTTCCGCTGTGCTACTGCCCATGTCACGATTTAGAGTGAGAGGTTTCCTCCAGTCTGGGACCCGATGCCGCTTGTCACGATTTAGAGTGAGAGGTTTCCTCCAGTCTGGGACCCCATGCCGCTTGTCACGATTTAGAGTGAGAGGTTTCCTCCAGTCTGGGACCCGATGCCGCTTGTCACGATTTAGAGTGAGAGGTTTCCTCCAGTCTGGGACCCGATGCCGCTTGGTGATGATGCGTGATTATTTAAGAAGCCGCTGGGCCGGGCGTGATGGCTCAAGCCTGTCATCCCAGCACTTTGGGAGGCCAAGGCAGGTGGATCATGAGGTCAAGAGATCGAGACCATCCTGGTCAACGTGGTGAAACCCCGTCTCTACTAAAAATACAAAAAATTAGCTGGGCACGGTGGCGCGTGCCTGTAATCTCAGCTACTCAGGAGGCTGAGGCAGGAGAATTGCCTGAACCCAGGAGGCGGAGGTTGCGGTGAGCCGAGATCGCGCCATTGCACTCCAGCCTGGGTAACAAGAGCGAAACTCCGTCTCAAAAAATAAATAAAATAAAAACAAGAAGCCGCTGACTTCCCACAGCTTATCTTTAAGCTTTCAGCGTCTGTAATAGGAAATAAGGCTGCTCGGTAGTTTTCTTTGGGGGACTTAACTTTATCCCGTTTAAGACAAAGCCTTACGATAAATACACACTGCGGGGCTTTCTAACCGCACCTGTGGGCTGGGGTATGATGAAGAGCAGGATCTTCCCTCATTTCTGACAGCTGGGTTCAACTCAGTTATGAAACCATCTGGGCCTGGTACCTCCTTTTTTATTTTTTCCCACAGGCTCTTGATCTGTAGCCCAGGCTAGAGGACAGTGGGATGCTCTCGGCTCACCACAGTCTCAAACGCCCAGCGATCCCTGCACCTCAGCCTCCCGAGTAGCTGGGACCACAGGCATGCGCCACCACACCTGGCTAATTTTTGTGTTTTTAGTAGAGATGGGGTTTCACCCTGTTGGCCAGGCTGGTCTCAACTCCTGTCCTCAGATCTGCCCGCTTTGGCCTCCCAAAGTGCTGGGATTACAGGCGTGAGCCATCACGCCCGGCCACCAATGCTGTATTTGAAGGCAAAGGGAAAAGGATGTGTTACTTGATAATCCCATATGATTCGGGAGATCAGCTGTAGAATAAAACCAAGCTGTCCCCCGACTTCACGTTGTACACAAAATACATTTCATATGGATTAAAGGTTCAGATGTTAAAGAAGAAAAGCTCAGCGCTGCTGTGTGACCTCGGGGTTCCATGAAGAAGCCGAGCCGGGAAGGAAAGGCCTCGGCTCTGGCCACCTGCTAACACTTTACACGGAGACAGACGTCCCGTTCAGAACCAAGAGAGGAACTTTCCCACACACGTGACAGAAAAGGAGCCCTTACCAACCAGTAAAAGATGAGAAAAACAGACAAAAGATAGGAATAGGAATTTTTATGAGAAAAGTATGAATAAACATGAGAAGTGATTTCTTCTCAGAGCAAAATGACAGGTTTCCCTGAATTTGTTTGGAAGCGTTTTAAAGATGGACAGTGGAGGGGGTGGGGGGTCCCAGCCTGCCCTTTTCCATGAGAACAGGAATCACCGCGGCTTCTCCAGAAAGCAATCTGGAAGAATGTAACAGTTTAATTAAATTTAAATTGGATGTCGGCGCCCTGCCTCGGGTACTCCACACCTCTGAAATGGAAGCCACTGGGATAAGTGAGTCCCTTTAAAGGCAAACTCCAGGGGCCAGCAGCTGCCTGGAGAGGGAACGAGGGCCGGGCAGCCCGAGTGGGGCCACAGAGCAGCAGGCAGAGCGGGGCTCCTGTGTCTGGGGACAGAGGGGCTCCCGCCTGCCTGGTGGCCTGTGTGTGTTAGAGGGCCCCGAGGAAGGTCACCTTCCACCTCATGGTCAAGGCTGGCCCTGGCAACTCCACGTTTGGGAGCCCCTGGGGAAGGACCTGGGGTGGAGGGGAGCTAGCGCTGGGACCTGTGAGATCTGGGATCTTTCCTCTGCTGGGCCTCAGCCTCCTGCTTTGCAAGACGAGAAGGCCCTCGTGGCCCACAACTCTGTCTCCATGCAGTGCCAGTTGCGGGGAACGGGAGAGGTCTGGATGTGACCCGGAGCTGCTGGGTCCCTGGTGGCACGGGTGGGAGCGGGTGAGAGGAGCCGTCCCACAGAGCCCAGGCTGACCCCGCTGCCGTCTGTCCCGCAGGTGGCAGGGCTACGAGGGTTTCGTGGCAGTGCACAGCCTCCCCACCGTGGGCTGCAGGGACTGGGAGGCCTTCAGCACCGCAGCCGGCGCCTACCTCATCTACTCCAGCGCCAAGGAGCCCCTCTCCAGGGTCCTGCGGCTGAGGACACGCTGAGGCCACTGCCATCCGGGAGCAGCTGGAGTGGCTGGATGGGGCGGGACCCCAGCACCTCCCCCTAAATGGCCCTGGATGTTGGTGGGTGGAACCTCAGGCGGCCGGGGACTGCGCTGCGGGCAGGGTGCAGGTGGGGCGTCTGCAGCCTTGGTTCGGGCAGGAACATGCATCCACCTCTGGGTCATTCTAAGCCGCAGCCCCGGGGATGGCCTGGCCACACCCCACAGCTCTGGGTCCTGCAGGCGCTCGCCCATCTGAGTGTCCGGCAGGGATTTCACCACCAATGAAATGTTCTATAAAGATTTACCTCAAACAGCAGGCCCTCAGGCTTGTGACCCCGAGCTGGCCTCACGCCGGCCCCTCCCGCCTGAGCAGACGTGGTGCTGCCCGCGATGATGCCCGCAACGCACCACCTATTTATTGTGTTTTATCTGAACGAAACTGCATTTCTACTGCTCTTTACAAAACCACTCTCAGCAGCGGACGGGTACAGCCCTTTGCCACCGACGCAGACAGAGGGCCACCTCCCCTGTACGGGGAGTGGCCTCCCTCCCAGCCTCAGTTTACCCATAAATGCACTGGGGCCAGGTCAGAAATAACAAGCCTGGGTGTGGCCTGGGTGGCACACCTTCCCAAGGCCCCACCCACAGGGACCTCAGTTCCCTGTGGAATTGCTTCTGGGCCCAGGATTTCTTTCCCTCTGCAGCAGCATTTTAATCATGGACCCTCCAGCTGACGGGGATGGGGACTGCGCTCCGTCTGTCTGTGCTCAGGCTGTCCTAGCCCCCGATGGCGTGTCCACCCGTCACAGGCAGCAAGGGGGTGGTGACGGGCGCGAGGACCCGGGGCTCCTCCCTCTAAATGCATGTGGGTGCCAGAGAAAGCCTTGCCCTAGACGAGAGGAGGCTCAGACACCAGGCTCCGGGGCCACGCAGCGCAGACCAGACCCGCCGGGGTCTTCCCGGAACGGTGCTCCTGCTTCTGCGACACACATCGGAACAGCAACGATCCCGACAGTTTACAATTCGCTTTTTCCGGACAAAATCTTCCTGCTTTCCACACGGCAGCCGTCCGTCCGCCTTCAGTTCATAATGAGATGGGAGCCTCCCCTCGTGTGGCAAATCGTGCCCTCAGCGTCTGCCTCACCAGCTCTGCAGCCTTCGTGTGTTTCCGGGCTCAGGTCTTACTCCAGCCGTCGCTGTGGCCGGGAGAGCCAGTCCCCTCCGAGGGCAGTCACTGAGAGCCTCCTTCCCCTCTGTCAGTCCCCGAGGCCTTCCCAAGCCTCCTGGGCATGGCGGGGCAGGCCCTGCTTTCCTTACCCGTCACTGCGAGGGTCCCGCTCACACACAGTTGGCCTCACTGGGTCAGCGCTTGTGAAAGGAAGATAAGAACTCCAGACCCCAGTTCACTCTGCCAGGAAGAAAAAGTCAAGCTGAGTCATGCGAGAAGCTGCCTTCCCTCCGCCCCGAAGCAGACAGCCACGGCGTCCCCACCTGCAGCTGCGCCACCTGCACCTCGTCTCTCGGAAAGCGCAGGTTTACTGAGCATGAGGTGAACACTCACCGACCGCCCCCACCCGCTCCTTTTCCCCTGCAGCTGTGAGCACACCCTCCCTCCGCCCTCCAGCCGGCCTTTCCCCCTCCCTGAAGCCCTCAACCTCATCTTGGAGAAGGGCACAGACCTGTCCCCGAGTGCGTCCTTGGCCGTGGCAAAATCAACTTCTCCACAGACCGAGGCCTGTCTCGGGTACTTCCCTGGTTTGCAGACTCAGCCACGTGCTTTTCCAGCTGGGCCTTGTTGTCCCATTTGTCTACACCGGCGGAGTGATTTGTCCCAGTTCACATGAGGCTGATGGTGCCACAACTGTTTCTGCTTCTGTCTCAGCCACACCCCTTCATTCCCCAAACTGTTCTAGATTTGGCTTCATTTTGGAAATCAGAGCCTGGCTTGAGTAGCTGAAAAATCTGAGGCCTTCTAAGTAAAGTTACCAAACACTCAGTATTCGGGTCACAAACCTGAAAGCGTCCAACCAGGTCTCAGTCGACTTCGAGAGTTGTGATGCCAACGCTGAGGATCTGCCAGGGTAAAAGCAGCACCAGTCACGGCGGGACCTGCGGCCCGGCCTTTTCCAGAGAGCGTTTTGAGCTGCTGGGTATTTAAAAGAGGAAGAGAGGAGGGGGCAGGAGGGGGAGGGGAAAGAGAAAAAGGGTGGGTAGGCAGTGAGGTGAGTGGTCAGGTTCCTGCCAGGCTCTGGTAGCTCCCGCTGAGTGCACGAGGGGGCGATGGTGGGAGCGAGCCAGGTTTCCAGGAAGCATCTAAATGGCCACGCAGAAGTTGACCCTCTTCCTTCCCACCACTTGATGACCGGCCTCGATGGGACTTTCAGCATCACAGTGGAACAGGGGCCAGCAGAAGAGCAGGGCCATTTCCTGTGTCAGTCAGGATGTGCCTCTGGCCCACATCTCCCTGGGGCTGATGCTCCTGAGGGTGCTGGAGCTTTATTTTTGTGCTGGTGTAGGCAGTTTTCAGGCTCAGGTTAAAGTCCCTTTGGCTGTGTATTGATCCTCACAACAGCATTTTGTGAACCCCTCTCCTGCCTGTCAGGGCTTGAACCAATCAGCTTGGTAGCTCCAATTCCGAGACACAAAACCTGGCTCCAGCCAAGCTTCTTTTTTTTTTTTTTTGAGACGGAGTTTCGCTTTTGTTACCCAGGCTGGAGTGCAATGGCGCGATCTCGGCTCACCGCAACCTCCGCCTCCTGGGTTCAGGCAATTCTCCTGCCTCAGCCTCCTGAGTAGCTGGGATTACAGGCACCCGCCACCATGCCCAGCTAATTTTTTGTATCTTTAGTAGAGACGGGGTTTCACCATGTTGACCAGGATGGTCTCGATCTCTTGACCTCGTGATCCACCCGCCTTGGCCTCCCACAGTGCTGGGATGACAGGCATGAGCCACCGCGCCCGGCCCAGCCAAGCTTCTTGCAGCTCCTCTGTGGCACTTTTCACCACCCTGTATCTTCCCACTTCTCCATTGTTGCTTTGCTGATGGGCGTCTGCCACCAAGGAGTGGGGAGACCCACAAGAGGGGCTGCACAGAGCTTGGGCTGAAGGTTTTGGGAAGGATGTGGAAGCCGGGGGCTAACCGGAGGTTTCCGCGTCGTCTGCCAGTGGGAAGGATGTGGAAGCTGGGGGCTAACCGGAGGTTTCCGCGTCGTCTGCCACTCTCCCCTGTCTCCCCCATCCCTGTGGTGCCGCTTCATTGGACGCTGAAGCCGGGCTCCTGATCTACGGTTCACCTAAAACTCCAGCCCGGGCTGGGTGCCCTGGCTCACACCTGCAATCCCAGCACTTTGGGAGGCCGAAGCAGAGGATCACCTGAGGTCAGGAGTTCAAGAGCATCCTGGCCAACATGATGAAACCCCGTCTCTACTAAAAATACAAAAATTAGTGGGACACATGCTTGTAATCCCAGCTACTTGGGAGGCTGAGGCAGGAGAGTTGCTTGAACCTGGGAGGTTGAGGCTGCAGTGAGTCGAGATCAAGCCACTGCACACTAGCCTGGGCGACAGAGTGAGACCCTGTCTCAAAAAAAAAAAAAATCCATCCCAGCATCCTCAGCTGGAATAACTGCCAGATGCCACCGTCTGCCCCAACGGAATGAACGGAAGCGGCCACAGCCCTGCTGACCTCATTGGACAGAACCGCGTCCCCAGCAGACGCGAGGTCCTCCATTCTCTGAGCTGGCCCCGCTCCTGTCTTGGAGTGGGAAGTCCTCCCCTGCGGAGTCTGAGCTTCAGACAGGGAGGGGCGGGGCCCTTCTGTATTCCCATCGGTGTCGCCCTAAAAGGAAGAGGCTGAGGCACAAAGTCTAACCTAGAGAGCCAACAAGAGCCAGGGCGAAGACAGCGGCCTGCAAGACTCACACCCAAGTGCGCCTGGCCGCGAGCTTGCCTTGGCCGCAAGCTTGCCTTGGCCTTCTTTGGCCGTCATTACAGGCAGGTTTTCAAAGGCTAAAGAGGAACGTGGACAGGCCCGACACAAAGCTCTTGTCGGGAATCCCCCCGGCTCACAGAAGAACACTGCTGGCTGTGGCGAGGGTCACAACACCCGATGGGTGAGGTTTGCTGGTTGGGGCTCCTCGTGGCCATCACATGCAGCTCCTGAAGATAAGCACATACCTCAGGGGGTAGGATGGGACGCTGGCCCCTCTCCACGTCTCTCTGGACCTTTTTTTTCGTCAAAAAAGGCAACAGATGCTTTATTCTTCAATGTGAATTACTGTATTCACCACAAGCTAGAGAAGAGAACATGTATCTACATAGATATTTATATTTATATATATTTTTGGAGTTATGGAAGACTAAAGACATGGAAAAAAATCCAGCACGCCAACGTATACAGCCAGGAACGGAATCATCTCTGGAATAGGACAGGTACAATGAACTACATACAAGAAAGGTGGGAAAAGAAAACAAAAATGTGCATTGAGTTTAAAACACTAAAACTCACAAGACATATTTACTACTCAAGTATAAACTCTGTACGGAGTTTATAATGAAAGGACTTGGGTTCCTCACAGAGTTCTTTCCTCATCAGGGTCCCCACTTTCTGCTTTCTCTGAGTTTCAGGATGGGGTCCCCTGGAGAGCTGCTTAGGGGGGCAGGAGAATCACAGGAGGGGAAACTGAAGGGCTTGGACAGGGGCAGCAGCCCCCACCTACAACCAGCCTCACAGAGCAGGTCACTGTGGCTGAGACGGGGAGGAACCGGGTGGTCCTGCACATGTACTCCCCAGACAGACCTGGCAGTTCCTGTGCCCAGAGACTGGGGGGCGTGACTGCAGGCAGACAGAAATATTCATCCCTGCATGAGCTCGGGGCTCACCCCTGGGAGGTGCTGAGTGGCAGAAGTGCCTGGAAAATGGGTGTAGAAAAGATGAAATGAGCAGAGGATTCCAGGTTTGGCCCTGGTAGAATCAGAGGATGGTCTGGGAGGATGGAGACGTAGACCCAAATCTCAACGAGTTCGGGAACTGAGACCTCAAGAGCAAAACAGCGACGTGACCCTGAGAACTTGTTTCTGGTTCCTGGCCTGAGGGCAGGGTTAGGGTTGAAGGGTGGAGGTACACACCTGCAGGCAGGGTTAGGGTTGAAGGGTGGAGGTACATACCTGCAGGCAGGGTTAGGGTTGATGGGTAGAGGTACACACCTGCAGGCAGGGTTAGCGTTGATGGGTGGAGGTACACACCTGCAGGCAGGGTTAGGGTTGAAGGGTGGAGGTACACACCTGCAGGCAGGGTTAGCGTTGATGGGTGGAGGTACACACCTGCAGGCAGGGTTAGCGTTGATGGGTGGAGGTACACACCTGCAGGCAGGGTTAGGGTTGAAGGGTGGAGGTACACACCTGCAGGCAGGCACGAGCACCTCCTGTCTGGGACTCTGGGCAGGTGTTCTCTGGGCTGAAGAATGTCCACCAGGTGAAACTATCAGGAAAGGTGATCGTTGCTTTTCCTGCCTCTGGCCGGGAAGTTGGATTTTCATAGACTCGGGAGCAGGTGCACAGCCTGCGTTCACTTTATTCGGCCCTGCCAGGCTGTGTGCTCTGAGACAAGCCATTCAAACTTCCAGCTGTGCTATGGGAAGAGAAGCACGCCCGTCTTACAGGACTCCATTGGGGATTAAAAGGTGGAATCACCAGGGAAAGGATGTGTGATCTGTACCCTAACTTGCAATAGTGACTGACGTGGTTAAATCCCAGGACGGTGGGTGCGCACCCTCGCCTAGAGCGGTGGCGTGCACAGGGTCGTCCTTCACAGTGAGGCGGGGTACCGACACAACCAGACCCACCCCTGACCGAATTACGCGCAGACAGCAACACTGAGGGTCTCAGCTACGAAGGGGTGGAACGTGTGGGGGTGAGAGCAAAAGTAAAGAAGTCATTTATGTTCCGGAACACAAAGCCGCCACGGCAGCAGCGGGAGGGATGCAAACCGCATCTTGCTTGTTTAAAGCAGCAACAGAACAAAGTGACAAAGGCAGGGAGGTGCTTCTGTGTCCCCAGCGTGACCTGTGGTTAGAAAGTGCACACAAACCTGAAAGTCACTTCAGCGCCTCATGTGATGTGTTTCCGTTAGAGAAACAATCCTGGGAGGGGAACCACACTCAGTGGGGCCTGTCGGGGAGGCTGGGCCGGGGGGCCAGAGAGCAGGAAGGGAAAGAGCTGATGTGTGCTGGGTTCACACCCACGTGACGGGTTGATGGGTGCAGCAAACCACCATGGCATACGTTTACCTCTGTAACAGACCTGCATATCCTGCACGTGTACCCTGGAACTTAAAACAATAAAATATTAATAGTTTTTAAAGAAGAAAGAAAAAAAAATTCTAAGGGCCAGGCGCAGTGGCTCATGTGAGTAATCCCAGCACTTGGGAGGCTGAGGCGGGAGGATGGCTTGAGCTCAGGAGTTCGAGACCAGCCTGGGCAGCAAGGTGAGACTCTGTCACTCTGACATACTTCTTTTAAACAAGAAAACAAATCCTAAAACACAGCAGTGTCGCACTTTCTTCAGCTTGCTGTCTCCTTTAAGCGTTCTGTTTCTGTCCCTGAGAAAGTCTCCAGACATCGTCTATTACCTTTCATACCAGGTGGTACTTCCCAGGCATGGAGTGGGAGAGGCCAACTAGTTCTTAGGACTGTGCAATCATTCATTCACTCGGCGTTTATTAAGACCCACTGAAACGGGAAAGATTCCCTGTCCCCTTCGCAGGCGTGCAGTGGGGGTGTGGCTGGCTTCTTCAGTGCCCCTCTCACACCTCTAGGGGAGCGCCCAGATGGGCAGGCGGAGGGGCTCGGACCCCACAGCAGGGTTAGGGGTGGTGTTTACAGCTGAAGCGGCAGTGGCGCGTGTTCCGAGGTGCTCGGTTAGTTTCCTGTCTGTCTATAGGCACCTTGCTCGAACCAGCTCGATGAGACCCTCTGCTTGGCTCACGGACAGAGGGCTTTCTGGACTGCGGGTTCTCGCCTTGGTGGACCAGAGGAATCGGATCACACCTGGGCTTGGAGAATGAGTGCAAACTGTCATTGACTGGAAGAAGCTCTCAGCCGATGGGGGAGCCTGGAGGGAGGTGGTTTTCTTTCCCCTGGAGTTGAGCTGTTCAGAGGCCCTGCTCTCCTCCAATTGCCCCAGCCACACCCTCCTTGTTCTGTGGGTTAGGGCCTGCCAGCCTACCCCTGTCCGTGGTGAGCTCTTCCGCCCACGGGCTCCTCCACGTCCTCTCCGTGTCCAGCCGCTTGTCTTGTTCCTCTCAGTATTCAGTGGCTTCAGTCTCTGCCTTGCCGGGGTCTTGGGTTTTTATAGGCCCAGGATGGGGGCATGGCAGGCCAGGGTGGTCTTGGAAAATGCCACATGTGGGCGTGAAGGCAGAAGTGCCTGTCCTCACCTGGGTCTGCGGGGGTGGAGCCCTAGCCAGGGACAGCACCCTCCCCTACCCAGCACCTCTTCTGTGTCATTTAAAGGGACCACGCTCTTCCCTTCCCTGAGCTCTGGTATCACTGCCATGTGCTGAGCTCTCCACTAGGTAGAGATGACAAAAATGAACCCAAGGGGCCCGCCCTGAAGGGAGGTAGACACACACCCCAGGATCTGTATTTTGGTGGAAAGTGATTTGTTAAGAGAGAGATCACAGGTTTGAGATTGGTAAACTGTGCCCTTGCTGACAAACAAGAGGGGCTCCCGACGGCTGAGGTTCTCAAATCTGAAACGTGACCAGGTGGCCACGGCTGGGTGGCGGAGTGGCCAGGAACTCTGCATTCTCAGAAAGACGTTGTAAATGCACCACAGGACCCCCATTCCACCAGGAAGCCCAGTCAGTCCCCGCTGTCCGTGCCAAGATCAACTGCAGCCAGCTCTGCCCCCATCCCCCTCTGCCCTGCACGCCTCTCACGCCCCCCACACTCCACAGCACTGTTTGCAAGAAGCATCTAACAGAGACTGTTTTGTGGCTTGGAAACCAACCCGTCAGGGCTCAGTTGTACCAACCAATCAGAACGAAGCACGTGTCATCCTTCATCTACTTACATGGACCTGATGGTCCCCAGGGAAGGAACTTTTGCTCTAAAACCTGAACTCCCTCTTCACTCTCTGAACACACCTTCATTCTACACCGAAGTCTGCAGCACCCACGTTTGCACACTGTTCACTGGAATTGTCTCTTTCCTCCAAATTCCTTTTCAGAGAACGTTTTGTTAAGTGTCCAGAAGGAGGAGCAGTTCTTTCTAGGAAACCCGTCTGCTGGCATAGACTGGGCTGAGTGCCTGATAAGGACACACTCAGGGGCAGTTCTAGCAGAGGTGGATCTAACCATATCAGCCATGTCTCAGATGATGGGCCAGGGATTCGTGCCTTCAATTTGAAGGCACAGGAGTCATGAAAGCTTTTGAGCAGGGGGCACCAACATCGTCTGGCTGTAAGCAGACTCTGAGATTTGGAATCTCACTTTTGAGGATGAACTTAGAACGTGGGTGGATTCAAGGATGATCTGAGGACACGTGAAAGGACACAGCCGTGTTGGTCACCTCCTGACGGCGTGTTTGCTGCTTCTCGCTGACTTTAGTTAGCACGGAGGGCTACGCACGTGCGCCCGGGAGAGTGTCGTCTTCCCTGACTCATCCCTGCGGCCAGGGCAGCCTCTGACACTTAAGAAATCTAGACACCACTTCTAACTAAAATGCCAAGAGAAATTCTGCATGGCTGAAAGCGGGGAGCCAGGCGTCCCGGCCCAGAGTTGTTTCTTCCTAAGAGGAAGTGCAATGACGCAGAAACCTGTAACGTGCTGTAGTGACCAGGAGGATGGACTCCCCGCCGGCAGCTGCTGTTGGGGAGGGTGGTTTGTTGCAGGTCACCAAGCTCTGCCGATCTCGGTTCACGCGTGAGCATTGCCACTAATTTGCAGTGTGGGCATTGCCACTAATTTGCAGTGTGGGCATTGCCACTAATTTGCTGTGTGGGTATTGCCACTAATTTGCAGTGTGGGCATTGCCACTAATTTGCAGTGTGGGCATTGCCACCAGTTTGCAGTGTGGGCATTGCCACTAATTTGCAGTGTGGGCATTGCCACCAATTTGCAGTGTGGGCATTGCCACCAATTTGCAGTGTGGGCATTGCCACCAATTTGCAGTGTGGGCATTGCCACCAATTTGCAGTGTGGGCATTGCCACTAATTTGCAGTGTGGGCATTGCCACTAATTTGCTGTGTGGGTATTGCCACTAATTTGCAGTGTGGGCATTGCCACTAATTTGCAGTGTGGGCATTGCCACTAATTTGCAGTGTGGGCATTGCCACTAATTTACTGTGTGGGTATTGCCACTAATTTGCTGTGTGGGCATTGCCACTAATTTGCAGTGTGGGCATTGCCACTAATTTGCTGTGTGACTTTGAACAAGTCGCTTGTCTTCCCTGAGCTCAAGTCTCTGTGTCTGTAAACTGGGAAGTAAGACTGGATAGTCGCCTTTGAGCAGTTACTCTGTGAGCTCGTGGGACTGAGTGGGATGGCTGGGAGCACTGGCGTGGCCGGGCTGAGGCACCCCAGGATCTTCTGCCCTCCCACTGGTGCCAAGGGAGGCACTGCAATGCCATGCACGTTTGCTCACCACCCTGGTCCAGTCTCAGGGCCTGAGTTTAAGTCCTGGCCCTTGTGAGAAACAAACTCACCCATCCGCACCCAGAGAATGGACTGAGAGACCCAGAGAACAGTGAGAGTGAGACTTTTCATGACGATCTTGCCAGACCAAGGGTCTGACGGGAAGGCACACCAGTGGCACTGCTGTCTTGAGATGGAGTCACCCAGGTGGGAGTGCAGTGGCGTGATCTCAGCTCACTATAACTCTGCCTCGCGGGTTCAAGTGATCCTCCTGCCTCAGCCTCCCAAGTAGCTGGGATTGCAGGCACTCACCACCATGCCGGGCTAATTTTTGTGTTTTCAGTAAAGACAGGGTTTCACCATGTTGGCCAGGCTGGTATCAAACTCCTTAACCCAAGTGATGCACCCACCTTGGCCTCCCAAAGTGCTGGGATTACAGGTGTGAGCCACCACGCCCAGCCCCCAGCATGGTTTTAGCGGGCCATTTATCCTGGAGTGCACAGGCCACTCCCCTGGTTGCTCGTAGGCTGAGTACTGTCGTACCTGGGCACCACACTCTGAGATCAAGTCAAGAGTCCTTTACTGCCGGCAACTGAGAGATGGCTAATGCCCAAAATTCCCTCTGCCCGGAAGAAGGAGTTCCGTGGTTTCTTACACCCTAGTTTGAAAGGGGAGGGGATTCTAGCTGAAGCAATTTTCTCACAGAAGCAGAACAAGCAAAAAGCTGAAAGATAAACTGGTACATGAGAAGTGAGCAGTGCCAGGTGCAGGGGCTTGAGCTGCCACAAAGACGTACAACCCACGGACATGGGGCTCTGCGTACTTGGTGACATCTGCGTTCCCAGGGTCTGCTGGTGCCGCTTGACTCGGTATCTAATCGGCAAATGCCTTCCCGCTGTGCCTGGTGTCATCCTGCCCAGCCACACGCTACAGCTGCGTACTTAGTGGAGAGGAAATAACTTGGTGAAGAGCTAAGATGGAGTTTGTCTGCTTCCTCAACCGACAATGAGTTGGCCCACACGGGGTAGGTTCACACAGTGCTGGGGTCACGGTCTTCCCAGACGTGGCCTATTGGTTGTGGGGCTGGGGCTCCGGGTGTTATTCTCAGGGTTGTTCTGCTGCTTAGACTAAACTTCTTTGGTTCTGGTGAGGGCCACTATGGGGGGCTCCGACAAGCAGGTTCCACGCAGGGGCCTCGTATGTCCTGTTCCTTCCGCGCTTTGTGGACCTGAGCGCACTCAAGGCACTTGGTCTTGGAAATGGGCCACTGTGGACGTGATTTCCTTCGGCTCTGTTGTAGGTCAGCGGTGTGAACTTGGACAAGTCATTAGCCTCCCCGAGCCTCTGCTTCCTTTTCTGAAAAACAGATAAATGAATGTGTCAATACGCTCCAGCCCGAGAAGAATAGATGAATAGAAATGAAAAGGTGAGGGAGCTGCTTCCCATTAGGATGACACTGTCACTGTCAGGCAGGTTCCTTTTGCAAAAGCAAGTTAGATACAGAAAAGCAGATTTTGAAATACGCTCAAAAGCTGTCGGCATTATACTGCTTTTGGCAAAGCTTAGGCCTTGGTTTTATTAAGGTATGCAATGATTCACAGCACTTAGTAACCCCAGAAGTATGGAAACAAAGGAAGAAGAAACTCTCCTACGTTAAACTGATGTCTCTTTCCACAAGACAAGCTCCTCGTGGGGGCTCCCGCACCTTCTGCTGGATGCCACAAGCTTGTTGGCGTCGGGATTCCCCAGCCTGGCCACTGCAATCCTCAAATGTCTCTTCAGAAACTGAGTCAGAGACCTAAGATGAGTTAACGCAATAGAGAGAAAATCTACAGCAGCTGTTTGTCCAGAAGAGCCGTTTGGGATGAAGAAGGTCCGGTGATAACCACGCAGGCTGTGAAGAGACCTCCTGTCTCTGGAGCTGGGTCAAAGCCCAGGGTCTGTGACTGCCCCCAGTCCGCCTGACTCCAGGCAGACAGGGCTTTAGAGAAAGAGCTCTCAGGAGCAGCATGGCGACAAGGGGCCTGTTCCTCCCATCCATGGGCCTGTCCCTCCCACCCACGGTTCTGTCCTTCTCACTCATGGGGCCTGTCCCTCCCATCCATGGGGCTTGTCCCTGGGCCCCGTCCTCCCTTTCCTGGGACATCTGTGGTCTTGCTGATATATCTCCCTCCCTCCCATATGGTTTTCTGGTGTCATTTGTGGCACTCCGAGGGGTGGGGAAGGCTGGACACTGACGTGTGTGTCTGTGTGTCTGTGTGTGTGTGTGTGTGTGTGTGTGTGTGAGAGAGAGAGAGAGAGAGAGAGAGAGAGAGAGAGAGAGAGAGAGTCTCAATCCAGACCCAAGTGATCTTTCTGCCTCAGCGTCCTAAGCAGATAGGAGCACAGACACACACCCAGCTAACTTTTAAAATTTTGTAGGGACAGGGTCTCACGATGTTGCCCAGGCTGGTCTCAAATTCCTGGGCTCAAGTGATCCTCCCCTCCCGGCTTCCCAAAATGCTGGGATTACAGGTGTGAGCCACCGCGCCCAGCCAGGACTCTGACTCTGGCACAGGGTTGACCAGCACAGTCTGCTGGCAAACCTACGGTGGACAGAGGAGATGCATGGCAGTGGCCTCCAGGCTCACCCTGCAGGCCTGTCCCTGCCACAGGGGAGTCCAGGATGCGGCTCAGAAGGATCCTGGCATCTCCTCTACTCACGCGGGTCCCCACAGAATCGCCGCCTGGCTCTGGCCTGCGAGGACAGTACAGTGTCCCTGGCAGGAGCCCAGGCCCCTCCCTCCCCTTCATGTGGGGTTCACGTGTGTGGGCAGTGCCTTGGTCTGTGGACTGAGTCAGAGGTTCCATGGCAGGCAGCCCTTCCCTGGAGGCCGAGGCCACTGACCCGACTCCCTCCACACAGAGGCCTTCCCGGTGTGCTCCAGCCCCGCATCTCACCCCGGCCAACAGAGCGGAAGCTTTGGGCGCAGTCTGTCTGTCCTTGCTGGATGAACAACGCCCTGCACTGCGGGGTCTCAGGCCCCAAAAGGCTCCTTGCAGCTCAGCTCCATGTGAGGACTGGGCAGGACTCCCAACCACCCCAGCGAAGGCAGCCGGTGTCACCACCCAAAGTCTTATCTTGAATTGCAGAGCCCCATAATCCCCACGTGTCACGGAGAGACCGGGGGAGGTGACTGGATCGTGGGTGGGTGCCCCGTGCTGTCCTCTTGGCTGTGACTTCTCAGGAGACCTGCTGGTTTCACACATGCTTGTAAGTCCCTCCCACATTCATCCTTTCCTTCCGTCTCTGGAGAAGGGCCTTGCTTCCCTTCCACCATGATTGGAAGTGTCCAGGGCCTTTCCAACGATGCTGAACTGTGTCTGTTAAAGCTCTTTCCTTTCTAAATGACCCAGTCTCAGGCAGTTCTTCACAGCATGTGAAAATGACGAATGCAGCCACCTCGCCCAGCCTGTTTTTTCTCCGTCCAGGCCCACACCTGGGATTCTAAGACTGACCAGACCCCCTCTGTTTCCAAAACTTTGATTTTTCCAGAACCTCCTTCAGGCCAGTAGGTAACCAGGAACCCTGTGACGGCTTGTGGGGGCCGACCTGTCACAGCCTCCCCAGAGAGCCTGAAGAGCAGGGCCAAGGGGCGCCAGAGGCTAGGAGAGCCCAGGGAATTCCATGACCTCAGAGGCGGCCTCCACCTACCCTGCACATGCGTGGCACACGGGGATGTGGCCAGCCCAGCGCAGCCTGCAGCAGAGGCCCCGCCCCCACACATCCTGGGGCCTGGCCCTGCCCCTGCCTCTCCTTGGTCCACCCTGGGCAGCCAGGGGCTCCAGTGTGTCAGGCTTGGAGTGGCTGGCCTCAGGAAAGGTGGGGTCAAGGACGCCAGACAAGCATGCAGGAGGATGCCCAGTGGAATCTGAATTTCAGATAAACAGCGAGTACATTTTTAGTGTAAGTATATCCCAAATGTCACACGGGACGTACTTACACCGAAAGACATCGACGGATCTGAAATCCAGCGATAACTGGATCCACCTGCCCACTGCACCAGTGGCCACCGCGCGGCCGGGATGCTCTGGTTTCACTGGGGCTGCAGGTGGGGCCTGCGGGGCCAGGAGGCATGGGGCACCGGAGGAAGTGCAGAGAGCATCACGATGGGCCTGGGTGGGCCCATGGGGAGGCAGCATCAGGCAGGGCAGGCTGGTCATCCAGGCTCAGCTGCTGGCCAAGCCCCGGAAGTGCCCTCAGAGGTAGGGTGGCCACGTGGGGAGAAGGGGAGAGACCACCCAGGCCGGGTGCACGTGGGGGCCTCTGAGAGCCCCACCCCACACCCGTGATGGTTAATTTCATGGGTCAGTTTGGAGGGTGTTCTTGGGTGAGATTAATTTTTAAATCTGAACTTGGGTAAAGCAGGTGGGTGGACCTCATCCAATCAGCTGAAGGCCTGAGTAGAATAAGGAGGCCGGCCCCGGGACAGAGGCCTTCTCCTGCAGCTGCCTTTGGGTTTGGCCTGCACCGGGGGCTCTCTGGTGTCCTGAGCCCGGCCGCCCACACCACAGGCTCCACCGTCACAGGAGACAATGCCTCGTGCAATCTCTTCCCCTCCCCACACATCCTGGAGGCTGTTTTCTCGGTGAGTGCTGATGAAGGGCTGAAAGAGGCAACGGCCCCTCGCAGGAGTCAGAACAGATTGTGTTTAGCTCACCCTGAGCCTCAGTTTACCCATGAGGGAGGGGAAGGGGGTGTCCTCCGTGACCACCTGAAGCTACACAGCTGTGCTCTGTGGAGGGGCCTGGATGTCCATGCACTTCCTCCCTGTGCTGTGGGTGTCGCTGGGCCTCCGACTGCATCGGGAGCTGGCACCGGGGAGGAAGGAGGCCGACAAGGTGCCGCCAGCCCCCAGGCGCACACGGGCAGCCGCCTTTCCTGCCCCGCACGCTCTGCTCTGTTTACAACCAAAGTGCACCAACACTGCTGGGGGGAACAAACCTGAAAACACCAGAACTGGCCAATCGAGATGTTTAAATTCTGAATGCAAACCAGAGGGGGACGTGCTGGGAACACCAGAATATTTAGCTCTGTCCAAGATCGCTCTTCTGGTCTTTGTCTCTGCGGATAAACATTTACACAGTGGCAAGCTGTGCAGTGAGCGTCGCATGCCAGCTGCCCCGGCCACAGGCTCTGGGTTTCTGGAAACCGCAGGGCCCCTCGTGACAGCACTCTGGAGCGTCCTGGGAGCGTCCTGGGTTCGCTCGTGGGAATTCTTTCTAATGGTCTCTGAGGAGCAGCACTTGAAGACACTGTTGTGTGAATGACCTTCCCACGTGCAGCTCCTTCTTGGTTCCTGTTTCCCAGAGGATCTTGGCAGCTATTTCCGCCTCCACTCCCTGCTCTTCAGTCTCTTCCCGTAAACCTGCGGGAGTCTCCAACCAGCCGGCAGAGCCCCACCTGTCCCATCAGCTGACAAGACTGCCCTTTACCTGTTGATGGCCATGCCAGGGCAGGAAGTGGACGACTGCTGAAAAAAATATTTTCACTGTGCTCACTGCTACCAGTGCTGGGTGCAGGTGCTCGGGAGCCACCTACTCCCCCTGGTGGTGCAGCACCCAGGTGCCACCCCCGCCTCCTACAAGGTGCAGGGGCTCAGTTCCCAAGCCTCCCTGTGCTACAGGTGTCCACAGGCCACCCAAGCCTCCCCCGCAGTGCAAAGCTCCAGGTGTCACCCGTTCCTCCCCCCGTGGTCCAGGGGCTCCAGGTGTCACCCAAGCCTCCCCCGTGGTGCAGGGGCTCCAGGTGTCAACCGATTTGTGTCCTGTGTCATAGCCTCTCCCATGGTCCCAGCTACTCGGGAGGCTGAGGTGGGAGGATCACTTGAGCCTGGGAAGTCGAGGCTGCAGGGAACTGTGACGATGCCATTACACTCCAGCAACAGCGATACACCCCATCTCCAAAAGCAGAAAACAAAGCACCAGAAGTCTAATGGCCGACACTTGAAAAACTACCTACTACTAAACTACGAAACTACTGCACCACCTACTAAAAATTATCAAGCTCTTCTTCACTGACTTTCCAGCGCCATCGACTATCTCTGCGTGATGGAATTCCGGCTCATTTCTGGGAGTCTGCTTTGCCCTAAAAATCAGTACAGGACTTTTTCTGGCGATACACTGTCCATTACGTATGGTAGCTGCATTTTCCTCCGCTACACGTATCTGCTGAGATGTGAATTATGGCTGCGGTATCTGACATTGACATGCTAATGGAACACCGACATTCTCATCTGCCTATTGACACACGTAGGCCGAGGGCTATGCGAGGGGTCCTACACGTTTCTGGAAATCTGAAATGCTGACGTCACTTCCACTATTTGCAGTGACAGCAGCAGCATTTATAGGCAACGTCCTACCCTGAAGACAAATGTCTTTTTGAGGAGTGACACGTTTTGGATTTGTGTCCCCACCCATATGTTGAATTGGAGGAGAGGCCTGGTGGGAGGTGATTGAATCATGGGGGTGAATTTTCTCCTTGCTGTTCTCATGATTGTGTGTCAACAAAAAGAGTCAAACTCCATAAAATACTTGAAGAGATTTATTCTGAACCAAATCTGAGTGACCATGGCCGGTGACACAGCCCTCAGGAGGTCCTGAGAACATGTACCCCGAACAAGGTGGCCGGGCACAGCTTGGTTTTATACATTTTAGGGAGGCACGAGACATCCATCAAACGCATGGAAGAAATACATTGGTTCGGTCCAGAAAGGTGTGACAATGCACAGTGGGGGCTTCCAGGCTACAGGTGAATTTGAACATTTTCTGGTTGACAATTGGTTGAGTTTGTCTAAAGACCTGGGATCCACAGAAAGGAAATGTTCAGGGTGAGACAAAAGATTGTGGAGACCGACGCTCCTTTGAAGTCTTAGAGCGGCTGCCCTTAGAGGCAACAGAGGACAAAGGCTTTGAATTCAGACCTTTAAAAAGTGCTAGACGCAGCAGGCGCGGTGTCTCAAGCCTGTAATCCCAGCACTTTGGGAGGCCGAGGCGGGTGGATCACGAGGTCAAGAGATCGAGACCATCCTGGTCAACATGGTGAAACCCCATCTCTACTAAAAATACAAAAATTAGCTGGGCATGGTGGCACGTGCCTGTAATCCCAGCTACTCAGGAGGCTGAGGTGGGAGAATCGCCTGAACCCAGGAGGCGGAGGTTGCGGTGAACCGAGATTGCGCCATTGCACTCCAGCCTGGGTAACAAGAGGGAAACTGTGTCTCAAAAAAAAAAAAAAAGAAAAAGTGCTAGACGCTTAGTTAATCTCTTCAGGATTGGGAGGGCCTGGAAGAAGATCTAGCTGTGTTAACGGAGATTCTTTACAGATGCAAATTTTCCCCTACAAAGGATGGCTTTGCAGGGTCATTTCAAGGTATGGCGAAGAAACATGTTTTGGGGTAAATTATTTTTATTTTCTTTTTTGTCACATAATGTGATGCCAGAGTCAGACTGGAAACTAAGTCACGACATGTCGAGTTAAATAAAACCATCTCATGAGAATTCGTGGTTCACAGGACATGACCATCCAGACCCCTTAGATAGGAATTTGGTCAAGATTTAAAAAGAAAAAAAATGAGAGTGTGGTCCTCGATCGTGCGTGAGTTCTCACGAGGTCTGACGGTTTAAAAGTGGGTGGCACGTTCCCCTTCTCTCTCTTTTCCCTGCTCCATCAGGGAAAAGGGTGCTTCCCCTTAACCTTCCGCGTGACTGTAAGTTCCCCAAGGCCTCCCAGCCATGCTTCCTCTACAGCCTACAGAACTGTGAGTCAGTGAAACCTCTTTTCCTCATCCATCACCCAGCCTCAGGTAGCTCTTGCTGACTTCGTGGCTGTCCACCGCCTCTCTGTTCGGGTAACAGGATCCAACGACGCATCAGGAATTTGCCAGACTGTGACCCATCCCGTTTCACCCATACTGCCTTAGTTCTCCCATGATGATTACCTGTTGTAGTCCTGTCTTCACCTGACCTACTGGGAGAGCTAGTTAATTATACTCCAGCAAGTCCCCAACACACCAGCTCCCATCAAGCCAGAAGGACTCGTCAACCCTGTGCTCCCTCCCCAGTACACCAGAAGGAGTTCCAGCCTCGTCTTCTCTGTTCCTCCCCTGGCCGTTGTCCCAGCACTTCACCTGTCTAAACAACGGGGCATCCATTCAGCCGATGTCTATTTTAATTCTAGGAGCAGATCTCACACATACACGGACGGGGGGTCAACCCACTGAACAGCCTTTCATTATGATTTGTCAAGCGGCGTCCATGATGCATTTCCCTCTCGTTCTCCTTTCAGTACCACCCACTAGCTGAATCGAAAACAAGCTACTTAAATGAAGACGTCCTTGTGGCCTATTTGTGTCACTCTGGTCTTATAAACAAAAAACGCTGCCCCCTGGGCCAGTTCGAGGAAGAAGCTGTCTGTTCCACCGCTAGCACCAAAGCCGTGATTCTACTTTGCCCCCTGACATTCATACCGGAGGTGCAATTAATTCTAGCTGTCATGTCCGTATTGGGAAAACTCCTGTGAACGATGACTGACTATACCTGTGACTATTCCCATTAATTGTGTGGGATGCGTTTGATCACACAGTGAACGTTTATGTATTATTGTACATTAACTTGTGCCCTGCATGAATATTAAGCAGAATATGAACTGTCGTGACAATCTGTCATACATCAACCAGGACAAAATTCACAAACCGAGTTCTCAAGTATGTGCGTGTCACCGAGAACAGATAATCCTGAACACTACATGGGACGTGTAATTACAGCTCATGCTTAGCACATGTGAGTCAGATCATTTCCCCACAACATGCTTATCCCCTCCAAATAAACTTCTTTGCTACCAAGCTTCTAGAAATTAGCAGCCCTCTGGGGAGTGTCCCCCTCCTTCCTCCAGGCCACAGAACTTGGGTCTCTCCTCATCTGTGAAGTTCACCGGTACTGCCTGCTTCCCCACGTCGTACAGGAAGAGAACCTGGTTACAGCCATCCACACTCCCTAGAAATAAACAAAATCAGACTGCAGGACACGAAGACTTAGACAAATCGTCAAACTGCTGTCCCAGCACTGCCACAGCGTCCCAGGCTAATACGTAGTTCCTATGCAGTTCCAGTCAAAATCCCAACGCAACCCTTTTTTTTTGCCTTAAGACAGAGTCTCGCTCTGCTGCCCAGGCTGGAGGGCAGTGGCACAATCTCAGCTCACTGCAACCTCCGCCTCCCAGGTTCAAATGATTCTCCTGCCTCAGTGACTACTGGCACACACTACCACCCCTGCCTAATTTTTGTATTTTTGGTAGAGATGGAGTTTCACCTTGTTGGCCAGGCTGATCTTGAACTCGTGATCTCAAGCGATCCGCCCACCTCGTCCTCCCAAAGAGCTGGGATTACAGGCGTGAGCCAGCCACAGCGAGTGGCCAATGCAGCCCTTTTAAATAAACGGCACGCGTCACAAAAACATCTTAAAGAATCACTTGGTAAAACTGATGACACTTGGCCTCCAGGTATGAAATTATATGAAAATGCTTAGTAAACAAATGAACTTATGATTGGCATAGTTTTTGGAAAGGTTAAAGTTACAGATGTTGGAAATGATAAGATTTTAGAATAGAACTGTTTTTTTTTTAAATTTCAGAGAAAAACGTTCTAAACGTAGAACAATGAAAGTCAATGAAAACAGACACCTATCCAGTGTGACATATTTGTGAAATAAATAGTTTTATATATTTTAAAATATAAGTAAATAGATATAGGCTTGGTGAGGTGGCTCATGCCTGTAATGCCAGCACTTTGGGAGGCTGATGTGGGCTGATCACCTGAGGTCAGGAGTTCGAGACCAGCCTGGCCAACATGGTGAAACTCCGTCTCTACTAAAAATACGAATATAAGCCTGGCGTGCTGGTGCATGTCTGTAATCCCAACTACTGGGGAGGCTGAGGCAGGAGAATAGCTTGAACTTGGGAGGCGGAGGTTAGAGTGAGCTGAGATCTTGCCACTGCACTGCAGCCTGGGGACAGAGTGAGATCAACTTATTTTATTTTATATTTTTATTAAAAAATAATAATAAATATAAAATAAAATAAGCTGACCTGAAATACCAGCACAAATGCGGAAGCTATGGCACACCGAGGGCTTGGTTCACTCCAGCAGTTACACCCAGGAACGAAAGGGACACAGGCTTCAATCCTAAGTGACAACACAGGTACCAAGCAGATGGGACGCCAGCAGCCCAGCCCTGCAGGAGCACCCGGGCCAGCCTTGGACAGGAGTGTCCTTCCCGGTCCTCGTCCCTGGGCTGCAAAACATCTGAAGACTGACGAGATACCCGCCTCGGGGACAACAGTGCGAATGGCTGACTCAGGAAACCTCTGTCTTCACAGCCCAGTCATCGTGACTGCCAGATCCACAGGTTCTGAATCCAAGTGACTTGTTGGCTGAGGCCCTAGGCCAGGGCAAGGACGGGGGTAGGAGTTTCCACTCTGAGCCTTGTCCTCACCCTGCCAGTGGCCACAGGCATATCAGAGACACCTGGAGCCTACGGAGCCCTGGGCCCCGCGGACCGGAGCAGAGCTGCTCTCTGGTGGCACCCTGAGCCCATAACCTGCACCCGCCCACCCACTTTGGTTGGGGCTCAGAAGTGCAAGCTGAGCCCAGGAGGGGCGAGAGGGCGGCTTCCCCAGCATGCAGCCGTGCTGAGCGTGAGGACAGGAGAGAGGGCGCCCGTCCCAGGGGGCTCCTCCAGCTCACCCGTGCATGTGGAGGGGCTCCTGGTGCAGCCTGGCAGGGGCCACATCAGGAGCTGTGCTGGGGCCCACGTGGCACCCAGACCCTTCGAAGCTGTGAGCCTCTGGTGTGAGCGCAGGGCAAGGTGACCGCTGCCCACAGAGGCCTGCAGGGTCTGCGCTGATGGCCTAAAATCTGAGCATGTACATGGCCGGGGAGGCGGGCGATGGAGGGAGACGCAGGCCAGGACCGCAAAGCTGGTCCACGGCCACCTTGGGCCGGCTGGCACCTGGAGCCGAGCACCTTGACATAATGAGACTTCCCACCACTGTCTCTTGGTCTCCAGCCTGGTCTGGGTGCTGCACCCACCACAGTTAGTTTGGGCAAATATGCAGTCACCACGTCATTAGGTGATGACCTCACTCTTCTTCTCAGGGGTCCTCGAGTGACGCTGGCGTCATTGCCCTGGCTGCGGAGTCCTCCCAGGGGGCCATGGGCCGCCCTCCCTGTTTGCATGCCCGCCCCGGCTCTCACGGCTGGTACCATCTAGGGCGAGTCATCAGCTGTGCCTCAGTCTCCCACTCTGAAGGGCTTGCTGGGATCAGTGTCCTGAGCTGGCTGCACTGGGGAGCGGGTGGCCGCCCTCCATCTCGTCCCAGGCCTCTTCTCCCTCCCCTTTGTCTGCTGCCCTTCCTCCGATGCCCCCTCCTCTCCCTGACAGCCAGGCTCTCAGTGAGGTCAGCCTGGGTGGGCCTGTCTCCACAGCTCCCTGTGCCTAAACTCGGGGCGAGGGGAGAGTTCGCCCTGCTGACCCCCAGCTGGGTCCCAAAGTCACAGGTGGCCAGCATCGCTCAGTGGCACCTGAGGGTCAGTCCATCCACAGCCAGCTTCGTTGCCATGGCTACGGGTGCAGAGCCCAGTGCACTGGGCTCCCGGCATCAGCAGCCCCACCCCTGGCCAGCGTGGCCCTGCATGGCTCTGCCTGGAGCTGGCCACTACCCGCTCTGGGGCACCCCCAGGGACTTGCTGATTTGTGTGGACACCTGCCACGGCCCAGGTTCCCGAAAGAGGGTCCCCAGGCCTGGGTGTCAGAGACCCGGACTCCAGCCCAGCTGTGCCCCAAACAAGCCCCATCCTGAGTGCGTCCTTCCTCCCCTCCAGATCTCAGAGTCTCAAGTTTCTCATCTGAAAATAGAAATATGACCGGCACACCAGGCCGGTGTGAGAAGGAACCGAGGGACCCTCCCCAGCAAGCTTGACCACGTGAGGCCGTGGCTGCTGTCCCCTCCCCGGCAGGCAGCCTCCCTGGCCCCCGTCACAAGGCTGCAGGGTTTTTGCTGTCACTGACCTCAGTCTCATCTGTCAGGGCTTCGCCAGCTCAGGCACGTAGGACAATGTGCCTGAGCGTGTGTGCCGGTGTGCGTGTGCAGTGAGATCAAGTGTGTGTGTGTGCATGTGTGCAGGGAGAGCGGGCGTGTGTACATGTGCCTGTGCGTGTACCTGAGTGTGTGGATCCAGGTGGCCAGCAGCATTGAGCCGCCCCACACCACAGCCCCCGTCCCATCTGTGAGGGACGCTCCCATCCTACAGGAAAGGGAGAGAGGCTGACAGAGGCAATGTGAGTCCCTGCGGTCACTCGGCCATGCATTAAATACACACACACCCCAGAACTGAGCCCCAGGGACAGTGTCCAGGGTGCGCAGAGCACGAGGTCCATTGGCTCTGCCCCTGTGGGCAGCTTTCACTGTGGGGAGGTGGCTGGTGTCCTGTGGCTGCTGAAACAAACAGCCACAAACTTGGGGCTTGAAGAGCATGTTTCAGAATTCTGCAGGTCCGAGGTTGGACACAGGTCTCACGGGACTAAAACCAAGGGGCTGCCCGGCTGGCTCCCTCTGGAGGCTCCAGGACAGAACCTGTCCCCTGCCTTTCCTGAACCTGGCTTGGGGCTCCCCCCGCCCCCACCTCCAAGACAGCCGCACAGCACCCCGACCTCCTGTGCTCACAGCTTCCTCCCCACACTCACCAGGACCCTGTGACGACATTGGCCATCTCTAGGTCCTGGATCTAGTCCCACCTGCAAAATCCCTCCTGCCACATAATGTGACATCTTCACAGGCTCCTGGGATGAGAAGAGGGACATCTTTGGGGGCTGTGGTTCTGCCCACCACAGAGATGGCCTTGAAGAGGGAGATGACATGAAGGTGGAACCCTCTCCCTCCAGGTACTTGAAGCCAAGGTGAGCTGGAGATGCCACTGAGGGCCAGGTGAGGGTGGGAGGGTGGCACCTGAGCCCGGGGCCAGAGGAAGCACCCATGGAAGCCCATGGGCTGTTTGAGCTTTCAAGGAGACAGACCAGGGATGCCTGAGGGGCAGAGCTGGGTCACAGTGAGCACCCGTCAAGTCCAGGCTGTGGGTGCCTCTCCCCTGAAAGGAATCAGGACTCCCCAAGGCCAGGGCAGGAGGGGACAAGACAAGAACCCCTTGTCCCACCCAAGAGCCACGAAGCTGCGAGGACAACCAGGGAAGGTCATAAAATAAGCAGATGTGGAGGTGCCACTGGTCACAGACAGGACACCGTGGCTGCATTTGGAAAAGTAAGGCCACCAAATGTGTTTAGTCATGCAAAGTGGTGCTCCAACATGACGGTCGCTGTTAGAGGAAGCAACTTGTCACTCTGCACTTGGTGAACCAAGGAAAGTAGCCAGGGACCCTCCTCCATCCCGCAGGAACCAGGCGCAGGGAAGGAGGCACGGATGTGCTTCCTGTAAGATTCTAGCTGATAAGCGAAGAGGGCTCGTGGACAGCGGATTCTGCTCAACCACCCCGTGAATGAACAGCGGGGCAAATGTCCCCAGGTGACAACTGGAGAGACGCAGCAGAGCACAGCCAGCAAGCCCTGAGGGAAATGCAGCAGGCCCAGGCCTTCACAGAGGTACTGCCTAGGCATCGTGGCAGCTTGAGGGGCGCGCTGCAGAATCCAGGAGGAATGTCCCCCAGCCAGCGGCCAGGCAGCTTCAGCAGAACCACCTAGAGGGGCCCCATGCTGAGAGACCTAAGAGGCCTCGGCCAGCTGCCTCGGCAGAGTGCTGGGGAGACCCTGGTTCCAGCGAGCCCGGGAGATACCAGGAGGCTGTCAGGGAGAGGCGAGCACCAAGCCAGGGAGAGTCAGGAACCGCTGGATGTGATTCTCAGGTGGATGGCGGTTTTGTGATTGCACATTCAAAACAGAGACCCCATCAGCGAGGGGTTCCTGCTTCTATTTACAGATAGGGTGTTTCTTTTTTAGGTCTGGGATTTGCTTTTACACATTGGTGGGGAGAACGCAGACTGGTGTGAGGATGGGAAGCTGGTCGAGCAGGCGTGGATCGCGGCAGCGGGAGGCGGAGGGAGCCAGCACAGCGTGGATCGCGGCAGCGGGAGGCGGAGGGAGCCAGCACAGCGTGGATCGCGGCCACGGGAGGCGGACAGAGCCCGCACAGCGTGGATCGCGGCAGCGGGAGGCGGACGGAGCCAGCACAGCGTGGATCGCGGCAGCGGGAGGCGGACGGAGCCAGCACAGCGTGGATCGCGGCAGCGGGAGGCGGACGGAGCCCGCACAGTGCTCTCCCTTTCTTCACGTGTGTGTGAAACTCTCTGTGATTGAATGTTATGGTGGTTTAGACATTCAATGGGCACTGAAATAAACGGGTGCATCCAGACACTGGGAAATGCTACACTCCAGGGAGGATTCACGTACCACCTCTCCCGAAAGAAGGTGAAACTACAGAAAACAGTGTTCTGCTTGAATAAAACCGCTCCCTTCCCCTGGAGAGACGCCACGGGGTGCGGAACGGGAGCTGGGCCTCTGTGCGCTGAGGAAAGCAGCCCGGCTTCTGCGGCCAGGCCTTCCCGAGGGGCAGGACCTGGGATCCACATGGCTGTCCCGTCCCTCCGCTTGGGAAAGGGCAGGGCTTGGTGGTGGTGCCACGGGGGGGTCTGTGACAGGTGGGAGTCGCTGCAGGTGGAAGGCCAGGTCTCCCCTCCACACCCCTCCTCCCACACCCCAGGAGCTGAGGGCCAGGGTGTGCTTGGGAAGCCGGTGGGCCGGCAGGGGCCAGCAGGTGGGAGTAGCCAGGCTGTCCCAAGGACACAGGGGGCCAGGCAGGGAGCCAGGAGGACAGCTGGGACAGGCCAGCACCCATGACCCTCAGGCAGGCTGGGGCCTGCGGGTGGGTGCCAGGCTATTGGGGTCACCAGTCCCGGTCCCGGAGAAGCAAATCACATCCCGACCTGGGCTGCGGGGGTCACACAGAGAATGCATCCCCCGGCGTGGGCACCACACTCTGCTCCTGACCAAGAGCCTGCACAACGGGGTTCTCTAGAGCCCCTTGCCCCAGCCTGGGAGGCGGCCACACCGCAAGGCCCCCAGCGTGTGGACTGGAAGACACCAACAGCCTCCAGGGGCAGGAGGGGGGCCCAGTGGGTCGGCGTTTGCCAGTTTCCTTGATGTAGAGACTCCTGCCATGGTCATAGTCAGGCCGTCGTGATGTCACCTGGTGCAAAGACTCCTGAAACCTTAACAGCTGGCTGTCAGGAGCTGCCTTTAACTGGCCGCTGTCATGAGCCTGCACAAGCTGGCTCTGCAACCCCGTGGGGCTCATGCAGGTTCGGCTCCTGTAGGCCTGCTGGGCCCACAGCTGTGGACTCACAGGTCCCTTGGCCCCATGGCACTGCAAGGTCTAGGGGAGGGGGAGGCCTGGGGTTCCGGCCGGGCTGCAGAATTGCAGACAGCAGAATCCACGCTTGCTGACTGAAGCACAGTGAGCTTTACTGAGGGCTCACAGAAGGGCTGAGAGGACCACAGAGGCAGACACGGGCACAGTCCCGGCCAGCAGTACGGCCGCTCACACCAGCACCTGCCTCTCCAAGTTCAGAATCCAACAGATATGCAAACGCGTCTGACTGGCGGACAGAAATCCCAAGGAGACCAGCTGCAGGGAGCTGGGGCTCATCGCTTTCAGCTCCTGGCCACTGCGATCCAGGAAGGCCAGGCAGACGAGCCTCACACTAGAGAATGTGCCGGAGCGTCCAGGGCTCCAGGCCACCCTCTGTGCCGTGTGCCGTGGGGTCAGCTGCCTCCCAGCCCTGGGCCACACCTGCTCAGAGTTCCTCAGGAGACAGGCTCCCTGCCTTCCTGCCTTGGCTCTGCAGACCTTTTGCAGACCTCAGGAAGAACTGCCAAGACAGCAGCTCCGCTCCAGAGCCTGTCTGAGGGCGCATGCATGTCTGCATATTCCACAGAGCGCGAGCAGTTGTGGAGCTCAATGGGAAACGGCCTTTGCTGGCGGGCCCTGCCTTCAGCCTGGACCCTCGTCCCCGTCTCCTGCCCGATGACCTCTGGGTGGAGCCAGAGCTTCCTAGCTGCTTCAGTTGCGAAACACACATCCAGGTTTGGCCCAGCCTCGTGTGCAGTTGACAACTGCCATCTACCTCCCTGCAGGCCAGACTGGGGGCCCCAGGCGCTGAGGCGGGAAGTGGTCCCCAATTCCTCTCCTGCAGGCCGCCCCTGCAAAGGAGGCTGGGGGTCTCTTGAGGCCAGATTCCCCTCCACAGGGTCTTCCATGAGAGGGGCCTCCTCACTCCCCACAGCCTGCCACACAACCCCTGCAGGCCCATACCCTGCACCCCCCGAGGCTCCAGCACCTGCGCGGGGACTGGGCCTGGGAGTCTCCCTGTCATGGGTAGTTTTCCTGTCCCAGGGAGCCCCACCACACCAGGGATGGCCCCACGGATCAGGATGGTTCTGCTAGTGGCCACATCAGCTCCGGGCCCACCCCCCACTGGGGACCCCACCGCACACCAGTGTGCCTCTGGGCAGGTATCTGGGGCTCCAAAGCCCAAGAAGAAACTCGAGCAGGGGGAGCGACCCGGGCCTGGGCTGCTCTCCTAGGGTGAGGGTCAGGGTTGGGTTAGGGGTTAGCATTAGGGTTAGGGCAAATGATGAGTCCCCTGGCAGTAGGGAAAGAGCCCCTAAAAATGTGAGACGGGACTGGCCAGCACCCACAGGACTCAGGGCCAAGCCAGGGGCCTGCCTTCACCACCCAGGCCTCGGTCCACACTCTCCTTGGGACCTGGGGTCACACGTGCCAGGCAAACCCACCACAGGCTCCCTGGCATGGAGAAGGGGTGGCAGGACGATGCCAATTGCCACATGAGCCCAGGCCCAGCGGCCAGGCCAGCAACAGTTCACCTGCCCCACGTGCATCCATGGGGGAGCCAGGACGGCACCGGTCCTTCACCGACACATCCTCATCCTTTGCTTCTAGCCACGTGCCTCCAGATAGAAACCCCCACAGGCCCGGGTACTCCATTGTGTCAGTGCCTACTTCCTCCAAACGTGGAACCACACCCCCCTGCCACATGCTGGGCTTGTCTGGACCACCAGGACCACGCGGCCCCAGCCAGCACCGGCGCACTCTGTTCTAGCTCTCACCGGAAAGGTGAGCAGCGCTGGACGTCTCTGTCCTCCGAGCACAGTGACATTCAGGCAGCGTGGCCATGAGGGAAGCAGGCAGCGATGGCACTGCCTCCACTCACACGCTGAGCCCAGCTCCCCACCCTCCCCGCATCTGCACAGGGGAGCAGAGCAAAGCCCACCAAGAACCTCACAATGCAGACGCCCCCGTGACTCACTCTGCACGCACTGGACACAGCACCCACACTGGACAGGCTCTTACCTCCCGCTTCAAATCGCCGGATGCTTTCCAAACAAACCACCTGAAACTGCTAACCGTGTTTAAGCATCTGCTTGGTGAAACATCTCTACATTCACACATTTCAGCCAACACAGTGTACGCTGAGAACTCGTTTGCTCCCCCAAAATACTCAAAGTACTTTAAAATATAAACACTCATTAAAAAGACAATAAAAAATAAAATCAGGAATTACTGTCATATAGGTGGAGGTAATACCTAACCTGAATGTGAAGTAAGGTAAGAAAACCGAGCACTAAATGACCTCTGAGATTCCTGGCAGCAAAGGTGAAAAGAGAGAGGTCCTGTTGCTAGAGAAGCATCCCATTGACTGGCCTTGAAACATCAAACACCAGTACTCCTGGCCTTGGAAAAAGCTGTTTTAGATCTCAGTGAGTAGAAAAGCAAGGCACAGGGCCAGGCGCGGTGGCTCACACCTGTAATCCCAGCACTTTGGGAGGCTGAGGCGGGAGGATCACTTGAGGCCAGGAGTTCGAGACTGGCCTGGCCAACGTGGTGAAACCCTGTCTCTACTAAAAATACAAAAGTTAGCTGGGTGTGGTGGTGCATGCCCGTAATCCCAGCCACTGGGGAGGCTGAGGCAGAAGTGATTGAGCCCGGGGGGGTGGAGGCTGCAGTGAGCCGAGATCACGCCAGGGCAGGGCTTCCCACAACAGGCACAGCCAGAGGGGCAGGAAGCAGGCAGGGCCCGCGTGTGTGGCTGCTGCCTGCCCCTGGGCGATGGACCCTGGACTTCCCACAGGTCTCTTGGTACTGCTCACCCCATCACTGGACTGAAATTTTGGCACTAGAGTTACTGAAAACAAACACTGTAAGAATAATGGACAGTGTGAGCAGCACATCCCACTTAGCTCTCTAGAAAAACCTGGTCTCTGCTACTTTGCTCCCGAAACAGGGCTCACGTTCCAATGTACTCGGAACATTGTAACGGGGCTCGCGTTTACCCACAATGCACTCTGTAGACAAACAAGGGCAAGCCAGCTCCCCAGCACAGGACTTATCAGCGCCTTCAGCAGGTGAACCTGCACCCAAGCCCCCTCTTGTGAGCCCTCACGCTGTGGAGTGTGCCCTTCCTCCTCTGAGTGCATATCCACAGCCTTCGGCCCCACGTGGCAGAGGCTGGCATGGCAGAAGGAAAGCGGACTGCCACGATGGGCAGCCCAGGCTGATGTCCCATTGGGATCATCTCCCGACGGTGTCGTCACGGGCAGTCACTCCGTTTCTCTAAGCTTCGGGTTCCTCATCCATGGAGCAGATCTGATGGCAAAACCTCCCTGCCTGGACGTGCTGCTGCACCCGAGTGCGGGGGTGGGGCACAGCATACATGTCTGTGCACCTGCCTCGGGGGACAGCAGAAGCAGCACCAGTCACCGGCAGGGGTCTGCTGGAACAGACACTAGGGCCCCAGGCCGAGGGGGTCCTTGGCGGCAGGAGCGCTGGGCAGAGACTTGAGATACTCCAGGTGCCGGCGGGCATCCTCCTGGTTGTGGCGCACATAGTACACGACATAGGTGATGACCATGGCGAACCAGCCGAACATGGTGACCAGCATGGCCACGTCGGTGGTCCTATGGGGGACACTGCAGAGGCTGGCACCTGCGTCCAGAGCCTGAACCAGAGGCTTCCCCACGAACTCCTCCTGCACCGAGGTGTGGCAGGTGATCTCATCCACGGAACCGGGGTCCAGCTTCAGCTCCCACAGGGCCTCCTGCAGGGCGCACTCACAGTGCAGGGGGTTGTGGGACAGGCGTATCTTGGCGCCGAGCTTGCCCAGGGCATCCTTGGGGATCCGCTGGATACGGTTGTAGGACAGGTCCAGCAGCCGCAGGCCCCCAGCCAGGCCGGTGAAGGTGGAGGGGCCGATGGCCTCGATGGCGTTGCGGGACAGATCCAGCTCCCTGAGCCGGTGCAGGTGCTGGAAGGCCCCATCCGGGAGGTGGGAGATCTGGTTGGCGTGGAGCTTCAGGAGCACGGTGTCGGGGGGGATGTCCTGGGGGACCTCCTGCAGGCCCCGAAAGCTACAGTCGACAGCCACGGACCCCACGTGGTCAGGGCACTGGCAGGGCTGTGGGCAGGAGTCGCCCAGGCGCAGGCAGAAGAGGAGGAAGAGGCAAGACGCCCGGGCGAAGACCAGCAGCAGCGAGGGGTGAGGTGGGCCCATGGAGCCCATCCTGACCTGGCCTGGGGCAGGGACACGTGCCCTCTGCTACGGCCTGGGGATGGAACTCTTCGCGGGGACAAGGCCTCCTCCAACCAGACGCAAACCCGCCGTCCTGCCCCCCTGGGAGAAGCAGTGCGCTCCGCTCTGGCAGCTCTGAAAGGGAAGAAGGAGGGAGGTGGTCAGCGCTGCCTGCTGCAGTCACCTGGGAAACGCAGTGGGGACGGTGCCCAGTGTCCACTGAAGGGTCTGGGGTGGGGAGGCGCCTCCTTAAACAGCTCTGCCTGAAACTTACTTCTGGAGACTCCCAGAATGTGCCCGGGAGGAGCATCGCACAAGTGCAGGGAGCTGGCACAGCCAGGGGGTCCTGCGTGACCCAGGCGGTGGTCACTGCGGCCAGCCCTGGCCACCTACCGCACCGCTGGGGACCAAACGCCGGGCGGCCGGGAGGCGGCGGCCTGGGAGCACCAAGCCCCTCCTCAGGGTGGAAGTCGGGAGGCTGCGGACGGCTGGAGCTCCTCCCGAACCTGGAGCGCGGGTCAGGCCAGGCACGGGGCCGGGCACCAGCGGGCGCTCGCGTGCCAGGGGCTACTCCCGCGGCCATCGCCCGGCTGACTCCCACAACCCCCGAAAATCGGAATAACCCCGCAAGCGCTTCCCCGCCGGCCCTGACGGAGTCGCGGCGCGCACCGGGCACAGAACCGCGCCTTTTCTCCAACCGCCTGGAGAAGGAAACAGAAGAGAAAACAGAAGCCAAGCCCTGTGCGCGCGGCCCGCTCTGGGCGTGGATGGCGGGGCCGCGCGCGGAGCTGCCGGGCGGGGCGCGGACCCCGGGACCTCCAGCCTTTAGACCCTCGGCCCTGGGACCCCCGGAACCTGGAACCGCGGGACCCCGGCACTCGCGGCGGGGGATGGGCACGGGTAAGCGGGGGAGCCACGCTCCCGGGGCTGGGTGAGGGCTTTACCTGCGCGGCTGCGGCTGGAGGCTGCTCTGTGAGCCGCTGCCGGGCCTCTCGGAACCCGCCACACCCCTCCGCAACACCCGGCGCGGCGGCGACCCCGCTGCCCCTGCGCCTGCGCCCCCGACCACTCGCTGGGGAGGCCGCGCTCCGGCCTGCGTGGGCGAGGGGCGGGGCGGGGAGGGGAGGGGCCTGGACCGAGGGGAGGGGAAAAAGGCGGAGACTGGCGGTGTCGCTCCCATGGGGCGGGGCCTATGGGCAGGGGCGGGGCAGGGGCGGGGCATGTAGGGAAACCTGAACGGGACTTGTGGTTAGGCGGGGGGCGGGGTTTGGGGGCGGGGCCTGAGGCAGGGCGTGGCTTGGGGGAGATGGGGCGGGGAGTGGGAGGGGCCGGCGTGAGGCTTTAGATGGAGCTGGTACTGAGACCCAGGTAGCAAGGGCTGTGGGCGGGCTGTGGGCGTGGTTTGGGGCTTGTGGGCGTGGCTGTGGCGAGTGGGCGGGGCCTGCGGGCCGCGGGGGTGCTGTGGGTCCAGACCCTGGCCCTCAGTCTGGGCAAATCCTCTCTTCCCTCTGGCACCGGACTTCTGGGGCTTGAAGACCCTGGGTCTGCGGGAAGCCCGTGCTAGGGGGTGATTAGGGCTAGATCTCCGTCCGTCTATGTCCTCTCCTGCCCACGACTCCAGCTCCTCCACCCGGTGTCTCACATCCCAAGGAAGGAAATGCAGGATGGGGGCATTTGAGCTGGACCTGAGCTGTTCTCATGGTTTTCAAAAAGTAGCATTGTCGTGGCATAATTGATGCAGCCACATATTTAAATTTGATACGTTGGCTGGGCGCGGGGGCTCACGCCTGTAATCCCAGCACTTTGGGAGGCCGAGGCGGGTGGATCACGAGGTCAAGAGATCGAGACCATCCTGGTCAACATGGTGAAACCCCGTCTCTACTAAAAATACAAAAAATTAGCTGGGCACGGTGGCGCGTGCCTGTAATCCCAACTACTCAGGAGGCTGAGGCAGGAGAATTGCCTGAATCAAGGAGGCGGAGGTTGTGGTGAGACGAGATCGCACCATTGCACTCCAGCCTGGGTAACAAGAGCGAAACTCCGTCTCAAAAAAAAATTTGATACGTTTTGACACTTGGATACACCTGTGAAACCATCATCATCACAATCTTCGTAGTAAACACCCTGGGTTCCCTCTTGGTCATCTCATCACAGGCAAGCACTGATCTGCCTTCTGTCACTACTGATTACTTTGTATTTCCTGTAATTTGCATAAATTGAATCATATAGTATATACTTGTTGTGTAGCTTCTTTCACTCCGCACAAGGATCTTTTAGATTCGCCTGTGTGTTGGGTGTATCAATGTGTACTTTGTTTACCAGCACGTGGTACTCCAGCATATGAATGTACCATGGTGTGCATCCATTCACCTGCTGTGGGCATTTGGGTTGTTTCTGGTGCCGACTCTTACAGATAAAGTTTATCCAAACATTGTGTACAGGTCTTTGGATGAAGGCTTTTCTTTCTCTTTACCCCATATCTAGGAGCGGAGTGGCTGGATGCCATGGTAGCCGTATGTTAAACTTTTTAAAAACTGCCAAAGTGACTGTACAGTTTTACATTCCACATCCTCGCCAGCACTTGGTGTGGTCCATCTTTTCAATTTCAGATACTTTAATAGGAATTGTGTTTTTAAGTTGCATTTTCCCGTTGGCCAGTGGCGTTGAGCACTCTCTCATCTGTTTATTCCCCATCCCTGCAGGAAGTGTTGAGCTCAAATCTTTTACTCACTTTTGACTGGGTTGTTTATTTTCTCATTACTGAGTTTTGGAGTTGGTTGTATATTTTGGATACAAGTCCTTTATCAGATATGGGATCTGTAAATGTTTTCACTGAGCCTTTGGATTGTGTCTTCATTCTCTTAACAGTTTTTCCAAGAGCTTTTCCATTCTCTTTCCAGTTTTTAATTTTGAGAAAGTCCAATTTATCTGTTTTTCTTATAGGGATACTGCTTTATGTAAGAAATATTTGCCTCACCCAAAGTCACAAGGGTTTTAGAGTTTTAAAGATTTGCATTTGGGTCTATTACCTATTTTAAGTTGATTTGGGTTTATGGTTTGAGATATGATTCAAAGTTTATGTTTTGTGTATGTGGCTAATTAGTTTTTTCAAGGCTGTTCAAAAGACTATCTTTTCTCTGGTTTGCTGAGAGCTTTTTTAATCGGGAATAAAAGTTGGATTTTGTTTTTCTGCACCTATTGAGAATCTTTTTGCTTGATGGTCTGTTAATATGATAGAGTATACTGATTGATTTTAAAGTGTTAAATCAATCTTGTGTCCTTGGGATATACCTGACGTGGTCATGATGTATTATCATTTTTATATGTGGTTGAATTATTTAATGGATATGCAAGTGCTGAGGTTATTTTATTCCTGACTGAATGTATGTAGTTTGTATCACTCAAGAACCTCCCATCTCATACACTTTGTTGAATTTATTAGCATAAAGTTGTTCATAATATTCCCTTATCCTTTCAACATCTGTGAAGTATGATGTCACCTTTCTCATTTCTGATACTGGTAATTTGTGGCTTTTTTTTTTAACTGAACAATCAGATAGAAATTTATCAGTTACATTGATCCTCTCAAAGAAATAGCTTTTTGGTTCACTGAATGTTGTCCTTTCTTTTCATTGACTTCCACTCTTGTCTTTATTCTTTCTTTTGCTTACTTTTTTATTTTTTTTTTGAGACAGAGTCTTGCTTTGTTGCCCAAGCTGGAGTACAGTGGGGCAGTCTTGGCTCACCGCAACCTCCATCTCCCAGCTTCAAGCGTTTCTCCTGCCTCAGCCTCCTGAGTAGCTGGGATTACAGGCATGCGCCACCAGCCTGGCTAATTTTTGTATTTTTTGGAGAGACAGGACATGTTGGCCAGGCTGGTTTCAAACTCCTTACCTCAAGTGATCTGCCCACCTCAGCCTCCCAAAGTGCCGGGATTACAGGCATGAGCCACCACACCGGCCTCTTTTGCTTACATTGGGTTTGACTTTCTCTTCATTTTTAGGTTTCTTAAGGTGGAAGCTGCGATCACTGATGTGTGACCTTCTTTACTAGTATAAGCATTTAGTACTATAAATTTCCCTCTAAGTCCAGCTTTAACTGCATCCCAGAAATTTTGACATATTGTATTTTTTTTCCATTAAGTTTATAATAATTTACAATTTTCCCTCTGATTTCTTTTTTGATCCATGAGTTTAGAAGGATGCTATTTCATTTCCAGATATTTGGGCGTTTTCCAGAGCCTTTCTGCTATTGATCATTAATTTAAATCCATGGTTGTCAGAGGACATATTCTATGTTTTGGATCCTTTTAAACTTATTGAGACTCATTCACGGCCCCAAATATGGTTGGCAGTTGTTGTACGTGCACTTGAATTTGTATTCTGTTGCTCAATGGATTATCCTATAAATGGCAACGACTGTGTTATTTGAGTAGTCTAAATTATCTCCACTTTCTGTCTACTTGCTCTGCTAATTACTGAGAGACCAGCCTGGGCAACAAAGTGAGACACCATCTTTACAAAAAAAATCAAAAAATTAGCCACGCATGGTGGCACGTGCCTGCAATCCCAGCTACCTGGGAGGCTGAGGCAGGAGGATTTCTTGAGCCCATGAAGTCAAGGCTGCAGTGAGCCTTGATTGTGCCACTGCATTTGAGCCTGGGCAACAGGTGCAGTCAGAGGTTTCCACACCACTATCAAGCAAGCAAACAAATTCTTAACAGTGGTGTCGGAACCTCTGACTGCAGACTCCGACTTGTCTGTAACTTTTCCTTGCAGCTCTCTCAGCTTTTGCTGCTGTGCTTTGAGACTCTGCGCTCACATCGTGCATGCTCTTGAGTGGTCGACGCCTGTGTCATCATGAAATGACCCTCTTCGTCCCTAGACTCCGACTTGAAATTGACTCCTGCTTTCCTTCGATTAGTTTAGCTCGGGATAACTTCTTTCACCTTTTTACTTTTTACCTAGTATGTCTTACACTTAAATTAGCTTCCTTGGAGATTTCTGTAGGATCAAAGTAACAGCTTCAACATGTTTATTAACTTTAAGAAAGTGATAACTGCTTTTCAGTGGAGAAACCACCTCACCCACGTGGCAAAGCTCGGCCATCAGCGGTGAGGCAGACTGGCATCACGCACCCTCCATACAGCACTCTGAGAAGGACGTCATTTCTCCGATATTCCTGCCAAAACGCATCGCCCCATTCCAATCTCAAGAACACCGCAGGCACACCCCGACTGAGAAACACTCTACAAAGTGACTGGTCGGTGCGTTCAAAGGCAAAAAGCTCGTGGAAGACAAGACAGAAGTGACAGCTGAGTGCAGCGTGGAGTCCTGGAAGGGACAGAACATGAGCAGAGGAACTGCAGAAGCTGAGTGGGGGCAG
Source organism: Saguinus oedipus (assembly GCA_031835075.1). NCBI lineage: Eukaryota > Metazoa > Chordata > Mammalia > Primates > Cebidae > Saguinus > Saguinus oedipus. The sequence goes on from CM063186.1 coordinate 67,854,383, forward strand.
CGGCCTGGCTTGCCCGGTTTTGTGGGGGTGACTCTGGCCTTGCTGACCTCATTTTGAGGTGAGGGTCGTTCTGCCTGCCGGTGCTCACTCTTCCCTGGACGCTCCAGCCCGAGCCTGTTCCTCTGAACTGTCTCCCAGCCTCAGGTCTTCCTCAGGATTCCATGTGTGTTCCCCGCCTGGCTTCTCAGCAGCGGCTCTGCTGCCCTTTCAGTGGCTGCCCCAGGGCAGAGCGTGACCCAGCCCCTGCTTCTCCAGCCCCAGCAGGCCAGGCGTATGTTAACATCCTCCAAGCAAGCACCACCACCCTTGCCTGGACCCCACACTGTCACCATGACACCTTCTCCACAACACACGGTTAGGATTTTTGCTTTAAATCAGCAATTACCTCTTAAAGGGATTAAAATATGAACTGTGAAGCTGGTATGTTAAAAACGGAAGAGACGCCAAACCCAAACATTCTGGGATATTTTAAATATTTAAATCAGATGAATTCACTCAGTTGCCACTGAACACTGCCGTGTAGACAGGAATGAATCCGCAGACGTTACAGAGTGAAGGAGGCCAGGTTCCGCTTCAGGAGGTTCAGGAGCAGATGAGGCTCGCGGTGAGGTCAGGAGGTCAGGAGGTGGGGACAGCCATGCAGGGGGCTCCAGGGCTCTGGGGGCTGGAGAGGACCCGGTGCTGGCTGTTGACGTAGGTAAGAACCCATCTGCTGCTCACAGCTGGGAGGCGTGTGAGTGACTAAGTGGGCATTATGCCACCGTCAAGACGTTGCAGGTATGTGGCATGTGCGCTGGTCTGGACACTTCCAGGTGTTGAGAGCACGTGCACTGATGGGCCAATGGAGGAGTCAGGGGTGTTTGCGTGAAGCCACACAGTGAACACCTTCTTTGGGTCCCGTGGGTCCTGCGTGTGTGGCCTGCCCCATTTGGTGAAGACGTCAGCGGACTGCCAGAGCCCTGCACACAGCCTGGCAGTGCTCTCAAAAACACCACCTCCTCCTGCCTCCCTGGTCTGAGCACTGTGGCCTCCCTCTTGGCTGTGATTGGGTTCCGGGCTGAGCATCTCACACTCTTGTCTGCCCAGGATCCAGCCTTGTGGTCTGGGGTAAATGCAGCCACAAGAGCGTCTGGCCCGGCGAGGTCTGAGTGCATCTCACTGGAGATTGGCGTGGAGGAGCTGCAGCTGTGGCATCCACGGGCTGGGACACCCTCAGGCCAACGATTAAAACGTCCCGAGTGAGGGGGCCAGGGCTGCCCACTCCACACTCAGAGACAAAGCGGCCTCAGATGAGCCCCGCCCCACTGCCACGGCTGGCCACCCTACAGCCCCTGCCTCCACACTCACCCCTCCAGGCCTGGCCCTGCCCCTCACCCAGCCTGGGGACCCTCAGACAGAGCCCCCGGCCATCTCATAGGCAGGGCAGGGGCAGCACCCTGGCAAGGGCCGGCTGCAGCAGCCACAGTCCTCGGGGCCTCTGCCTTTCAGTCAATCGGTCCTCAGTGGCTTGGCCAGACTGAGCCTTCCCCAAGCTCCCTGAATCCCCGGATTTCTGTCAGTCCTGAAAACCTGGACTGGCGATGTTCCCTCCTGGGCCTGCCAGCGCAGTCTGTACCGCCTGGCCGTCCTTCCCGGAGTCCCTCCAGCCACCTGAGCCACCTCCTCGCCCCTGGCTCCCAGCCTGCCCCGTTTCCCGGGGTCCTCCCTTGGATTTCCAGAGCCCCCCTCATTGTGGGCTCCCGCACACGCCCACCCAGCCCAACCTCTGGCTTTCCCTTGCTCCAAGTCACCTAAGCTTTGTCGATTTTGTTGCTTTATTCCAAGAACTGGTTTTTCAATCTATTTATCATACCAGTTCCTTATTTTTTCCTATTTCATTAAAATCTGACATTGCCTTCATCTTCGCCTCTGGGTTTATTTCGTAGCTATTTTTTGAGCCTCTTGAGTCATAAACTTAGACCATCTATTTCTGTCTTTTCACTCTCAAACAAGTGCATTTAAGGTTATGAACGTTACTCTGAAAACCCTCCAGCCGCGCCGGAAAGAAGCACCCGCGGGGTGGCACGCACCCTCTCATTCTCTCTCACGTCTCATTTCTCCTCCACCGGACCTCCAGGGCATCCCAGCTGGAGGCAATGTCAGGGGACCCCTGGGGGTGCTGCTGCAGCCCCTATGGCTCTGCGGAGAGAACCCCTGCTTTGTTAGGGAGGACAGCTGCCCAGCTCAAAGTCCCTTCCTTCCCCTACATCCCTGTGGCTGAGTCTCAGGGCAAAGTCCACTCTCCCAGTGGCCCTGCCCTCCGCACGATCACCCAGCCCAGGAAACAGAAGAGGTGAGGCCTCCTGTGCACAAGGTCGGGTGGTGAGGGCAGAAGCCCCTCACAGGAGCAGAGCCAAGGAGGGCTGCATTCCCAGCAGGGCCCGCCGGCCGACAGCGCCATTGTGGAGCTGGCCAGGGGCCGGGCGCTCAGGGTCCGAGGGTGCCTGGAGCTCCACTCATGCCAGCTGTCCTCTCACGGCACGAGCCCCGCATCCTGGTGTGACTCCTGACGCTGTGGCCAGAGGGTGTGGCCAGCAGGGTGGGGGTGCTTCGGAAGCTTGCTGGGACCCCTGTCTGCGAGGTTGTGCTGTTCCGTGTGTGTCTCCTCAGGACCTGCTTGCAGTGGAGCAGATGCAGAACCACACGCTATCTGGAGTGTTTGTTCATGGATCATTCATGTGTGTGCTCATATGCGCTACACATGACTCACCTGCACAATATGTAATAATACATAATCCCTAAAGGCACGTGTAGACATAACTGCAGGCAGGCACAGGGACATCCATGCACACATGCTCACAGAGCACTCAGTCTCCGCTGCCTAAATTCCAGTTCCATCCCATTTTGCCTGTGCTGCTCCGTCACCACGCTGGAGTGCAGTGGGGTGATCTCGCTCACTGCAACCGCCTCCCAGGTTCAAGTGATTCTCCTGCCTCAGCCTCCCGAGTACCTGAGATTACAGACATGTGCACCACGCCTGGCTAATTTTTCTATTCTTAGCAGAGACAGGGTTTCGCCATGTTGGCCAGGCTGGTCTTTAACTCCTGACCCCGAGTGATCCGCCGGCCTCAGCCTCCCACAGTGCCGGGATTACAGGCGTGAGCCTCCGTGTTTTCCTCAGCCTCCCACAGTGCCGGGATTACAGGCGTGAGCCTCCGTGCCCGGCCTCCGTGTTCTTCCTCAGCCTCCCACAGTGCCGGGATTACAGGCGTGAGTCTCCAGGCCCGGCCTCCGTGTTCTTCCTCAGCCTCCCACAGTGCCGGGATTACAGGCGTGAGCCACCGTGCCCGGCCTCCTTGTTCTTCCTCAGCCTCCCACAGTGCCGGGATTACAGGCGTGAGCCTCCGTGCCCAGCCTCCGTGTTCTTCTCAGCCTCCCACAGTGCCGGGATTACAGGCGTGAGCCTCCGTGCCCTTCTTGATAGCTTTGATTTCCGAGAGATATCTGAGAAGACGTCGGCTACGCCTGTGAATTTGCCAATTTCTTCTTGAATTTCTGTCCATTTTGCCTTATAAATTTGAGAATTTTGCCTTATGTGTTTATAAGTATTTTTGCCTTATGTATTCACGGTGTTAGTGACCGTGATCGTGGCAGCTTCCTGATGCATTTCTGCCTTTGTGCAATCACCTCCCTCTTTGTTCCTTAAAAGGACAAACTTCGCCTTCGGCTGTTGGTCTGTGACCACCGTTTCCGTGGCTTGATTCCCGAGAGCTCTGCCTGGTGCAGGCATCCCCACCAGGATGCTGTCGTTTTGGGTGAGTGTCTTGCAGATGGAAAATAGTTGTGTTACGTTTTTATCCTAATATGAGACTCGCCACGTCCACGTGTGGTCATCACTGTCACAGTTTGACTGTTTTCTGGCATCTTGTTTCATATTAACCATTCTTTATTTTTTTTTAAGATAGGGCTTCACCATCTTGGCCAGGCTGGTCTTGAACTCCTGACCTCAGGTGATCCGCCCGCCTTGGCCTCCCAAAGTGCTGGGACTACAGACATGGACCACCCTGCCCAGCCCATATTAACCACTCTTTAGTGATACTTTTTCTTTCTCTGTTGTTCCATTTCATTCCTCTGATGGTTTAGGGTCATTCCTCTGTTCCATCCTTCTAGTTTACCTTCTGCATTTGTCAGCCCACTTTCCCCGGCTCTCACGTGTGGCCAGCGCCTGGTTCTTCCTCCAGAGCAAGACGGGAAGCCCATTGCACGTTAGCCACCTTCACAGTCTCCTGTGCCAGCTGCGCTGAGGCCGTCCAGGATTTTAATTCTGGGCTATTGTTAAATTTCTGTAAAATCATTTCAACTTTGCTGAGATAGAATTCGCAGCTAGAAATTGTGCACGGTTAAGGCGTACAACTTGATGTTCTGATCCACGCTGTGGACCACGCTGCAGCCAAGCTCATCCGCATGCTCCTGCCTCACAGCCACTATTAGGTTGGTGCAAAAAGTGACTGTGGTCTCAGCCATTAGAAGCAGTTACTTTTGCACCAAAACCTAAAACTATTTTTCTTTTTTTTTTTTGCTGCCTAGGCTGGAGCGCCGTGGTGCAATCTCGGCTCACTGCAGCCTCTGCTTCCTAGGTTCAATCCATCTTCCCGCCTCAGCCTCCCCAGTTGCTGGGACTACAGGCACTCGCCACCATGTCCAGCTAATTTTTTCTTTTTCCATTTTTAGTAGAGACAGCGTTTTGCCATGTTGCCCAGGCTGACTGGAAGTGATCCGCCCTCCGTGGCCTCCCAAAGTGCCGGGATTACAGGCTTGAGCCACCGTGCCGGCCTCTTTTCTTTGTGTGTGTTGAGAAAGATGGATCCTCTTAGCACCTTTCCAGCGTCCAATACAGCTTTGTTAACTGTGGCCACAGGCAGACAGCCCTCCCCAGAAACTGCATCTGCCAGTACCTCGGTCGTGCACTTCCAGCGTCCAGAACCGTGAGAAAAAGCGTGTGGAGGGTTAGGGCAGCCAGCCTGTGGGTTAGGGCAGCCAGTCTGTGGCGTTTCGCTGTCGCAGCCTGGGTGGGCTGCAGGGGTTTGTGCTTCATCCTGCTTCGCTTTGCTGTTTTCTGTAAATCACCTCCGAGAAGCTCTTTCAGGAAGGACACGGGTGGGTGACACTTTCTGTGTCCTCGCAGCTCGTCACCGGGTGCTGCCACTGGGAGGCCTGCATGGCCAGGGCTGTGATTCCAGACACACAGCCAGTCACCTGGGGACTCAGGGACGCCCTCTCCTCTCACTCCTACCGGGGAAGCCTGGGCCGTGGGGCCGGTGTGCGTTATCTCCCTCCCATCCAGCCCGTCCTTTGGAAGCTCTTAGCATCGCAGCTGTCGGAACGTCTGGAGTCGTCCCCCATTTCCTTTTTCTTAACAGTTCCCCCTTGATCTTTCCCTGCTGTGCACAGAAACATCGTGTATTTTCATGTACAAATAACAGGAAGCAATAACGCATCCCAGACATGTAAGGAGAGCTGGCAGCCGTCGGCCTCACAGTCCACACTCACTCTGCAGCCTCTGCCTCCCGCCCCTCAGCCCATCCTTGGTAATTTTTTGGGACGTCACACTTTTCACATTTATATTTCCGGTTCTGTGTTTACGGCTGTGCCGTCTCTGTGAGTAAAGAAGCTGCCCTTTTCTCGGGGGTGTTGTTTGCTCTGCTTCCTCGATATCTGCTGACTTCGGGGCCCCTTTTCAGCAGTGATGGGTTTTCCTCAAACATTCGATTGTTCCATGAAAATGGGTTGGGTGCATATTTAACCAATTTTAGGTTAAAATTGTTCGGCGCCCAAAGTAACAGTGGTACGGTGTATTCCCATTTCACATAAGAAAGGACTCTGGAGGGAGGGCCCCTGAAGCACCTCTCACCTCCCATGCCCCACGTGGAGGCTGGGCCACACCTGGAGGCCCCATGTGGAGGCTGGATTAGCTGCACCTGGAGGCTGGGCTGCACCTGGCGGCCCCACATGGAGGCTGGATTGCACACGGAGGCCGCATTGCAGGTGGAGGGGCAGCTGGAGAGGGGTTGGGCAGGCCACATCAGGCTGCTCTGTGGTTCAAACCTGCCACCTGCGAGCCCCTTGTGGGTGGTGGATGCTGACCAGAGGCAGCCTCCAGGGCCTCCCAGCGGTGCTGCCTCTGAGCTTCAGGAGGGGCCTGAAAATGGGCATTTTTATCACTCCCCATGAAGGCTGGTAATGGGACTGATTCTAAGCAGGGCATAAGGGGTCAGTTGTGTCCTTGGTGGCACTGATGGGGTGAGGGGAAAACCAGGGGATACGGGGGTGGCCAGAGAGCTCTGGGACAGGTGGAAGACAGAGGCCTGCCCAGGGAAGAGTGGGCGTCACCTGCGGCCAGTGCTCAGCGACTGGTAGCCCCAGGCTCCTGCAGGGGCGCCAGGCACATGGGCAGCACCGTGTGAGGGAAGCCAAGGAGGAGGGTGTGCGAATGCCCCACCCCAGCCTGGGGTGCTTGGGGCGATGCTGGGGCCCAGGTTTAGGAAAATGAAGACAGGAGTGGTGGGTCAGAGGGGAAAGGGCGGTCCAGGGCTGAGGGGCTGCGGGGTACCCACAAGCCACAGGAAGCTCACCCGAAGGTTGAGGAGAGCTTCAGGCAGCCATGACACAGCCCCGGCCCTGGACGTGTCAGGAACTTTATTTGTGGAAAGCAGAGCGAGGCCAGCCAGGCCTGAGATGGTGGACTTAACATCTTCAGTTTTCCCACATTCCCCATCCCGAGGGTCCTGATGGTTCACGCTCCTACGAGCCGTTGACACCAAACTTGGAGACGCCCACGTCCCCCCTCCTGCCCGCACTGTGCCTCCTTTCTGGGTGTGACCAGCACTTCCTGGGAGTGGGGAGGGAGAGCTTCTGCAGCCTCGTCCCAGGGTCCTTGGGGCCCTCTGCGTCTCGTGACAGGCCTGGGCTTTGTCTGAGCCTGTCCCACCATGGAGCTTATCCTGACAGCCAGGAGTTCAGGCGGTGCACCCACCCCAGGCCAGGCAAGGATCCGTGCTGAGTCACCTTGGGACATGAAGGCCCTCCTGGGGAGTGTGGCAGGGCCCCTTCCTCACAGGCCTAGGCCTGAGGGGGCCACAAGGGACCCCGACTCTCCAGGGCACTTGCCTTGGGCAGATGACCTCCATGGTGGACGAGCTGCTCAGGGTGACGCAGACAGGAAGGGAGTGGACTCCAGCCAAGAGCTCAGTCGCACAGGCCCAGCCCCTCACCTGATGGCCGAGGGTCCCAGGGGCTCCTCAACTCCAAGTGGCCTGTGCTCTCCTCTGGGGTCACCTTGACCCCATCCAGTTCACAAGGTCGTTTGTGGCAGATTTGTGGCGGCCATGAGGGGCAGTGGGTTCACCAAACCCCATTGTGCACCCCCAAGGCCCCGCATCAGCCTGAGTCCCAGACAGGCTCAGGGGAGGGAAGCCCCAGTTTCTGGGGGGCCATTCACGGACTGGAGCTACCCAGCCCGCGTGCAGTCAGTAGTGGGCCCCCAACTCAGCAGCCACCTTCTGGAGGAGGGTCTTGTGGTTCACATACAGCGGGACGCGCCTGTCCACCACCTGCCATCGGATGGAGACCCCCGGGTCACAGGCATGCAGGTTCTGGAAGAACAAGGGCAGAGCTGACCCTCTCCACCGGCCCTGCCTCCGCCCAGCTGAGCTCACAGACTGTGGCCTTCCAGGGCCGGGGTCTGCCACGGGCTGGCCTGTGTGCCCTCACTTAACTCCCCTGTGAGGTGAAAGGCAGGACCCCTGCGTCAGGGGCACCCGAGATGCACCTGAGAGGCCCTGGGGATCCCTCAGGGAAAGAAGATGCAGGCGAAGCCTCGAGGGAGCTGTTCAGCCTGCGTTTGACGGCCGGGGTTACTGTATGAAACGTTCCCATCCCAGTTCTGAATCAGGAGCCTTCAGCATTGATCCAAGTGTGGGGAACCCACATCCCCATAAAGGGGGGAGCAGGGGGGGTGTTCTGCCAGCCTCACTGCTGGGCGCCGTCCCTGAGGCCTCCCTGGAGAACCGCGTCCCAGAACTGCACAGGGCCCTGGTGGGTGCCTGCCCAGCCCGGGTGGCTCCAGCCATGTTCAGCAGTCCCCTGGCCTCTCCCTGGTGCTCCCTTGTCACTTTCTGAGTAAGACTCTGACCCTGCAGCCTCCACTTTCTGGCCCTGGGCCCCAGGAGCACGGCCAGGTCCCCCCGCAAGAACCTCCTGGGGCACGGCCAGAATCCGGACCCCCGCCCCCACACTCCCCAGAGCCCATGCCCATACGGAGTTCAGCCTGTTGAGGTCCACGTCGTTCTGGTCTTGGAAGTGGACGCTGACGGCCACCGTCTCGATCCAGGCATTGTCCGTGTTCCTCGGGTCGTCCACGTAGCCTTTGTACACCTGGATGGGCAGGGCAGGGTGAGCCAGCCGGCGAGGAACCCCTGATCGGTGCCCGGGACCACCACGTGCCCTCCACCTGTCCCAGCTCTGAGCACGGCTGCCACCACACACAGGCCCCCGGCCCAGCTCTCCCCAGCCTCTGCCAGCCTGCTCGGGACTGCGCAGCCAAGGGGCCCGATGTGGGCATCGTCCTGGACAGATGTGTCTTGTCCTGCAGAGATCCTGGACACGTCTGTTCCGTGAAGGAAGCCAGCCTCAGAAGCCACCTGCTGCAGGAGCCCGCTCACAACACACTCCCAGAACCGGCAAATCCAATGAGACAGGAAGCAGATTGGGGGTGCTGGCGGGAGCTGGGGGCGACTGGGGCCATAGAATGTTCTGGAACTGGATAGAGGTGGTGGCTGCACCATGTGAGGTGCTCCACACCATGGCACTGCTCACTTTCTTTTTTTTGAGATGGAGTGCAGTGGTGCAACCTCGGCTCACTGCAACCTCCACCACCTGGCTTCAAGCAATTACTCTGTCTCAGCCTCCCAAGTTGCTGGGATTACAGGCACCTGGCACCACCCCAGGCTCATTTTTATATTTTTGTAGAGACACGGTTTCACCATGTTGTCCAGGCTGGTCTCGAACTCTTGATCTCAGGTAATCCGCTTGCCTCGGCCTCCCAAAGTGCTGGGATTACAGGCGTGAGCCACTGCGCCCAGCATGCTCACTTTTAAATGGTTAATTTTCTGTATGTGAATTTTACATCAAGAAAAATAAATAAATTCTATTTAGATGTAAAAAAGAGAGAGCTGGCAGCACCCCTGAGGCCCTGCACTAACCCCATGAAGCCACCGGGTTTGCAGGTGAAACCGTCAATGTCAGCGATGGCACCTGCTTCCACCTAACATGGGACAAGAGCAGAACTGGCGAGACTGTCGTGCCCGCTCAGAGGAGCTCAGGAATGAGCCACGGGGCAAGCAGTCTTCGGAACATTAGAGTTCTGAGCAAGTGAGGCACATCTGTCAATCCTGACCTAAAAACGGCCGTCACAGATTAATTCGGAGAAAAGGCACATCTGCGTCGCCTGACTCTGTTGCTGTGGCTGCGGTTCTGTGAGTTTGTTGTTTGAGGCAGGCGGAGGCCGGCTCCGTCGCCTGCCTGAGCACAGGGTGCAGACACCGTCTCAGCTCACTGCAGCCCCCGACTCCCGGGTTCAAATGATGCTCCTCCCTCAGCCTCCCAATTAGCTGGGATTTCAGACACACAACTCCATGACTGGCTAATATTTTGCATTTTTAGTAGAGATGGGGGTTGGCCATGTGGTCCAGGCTGGTCTCAAACTCCTGACCTCAAGTGATCCACCCACCTCGGCCTCCCAAATGCTGGGATTCCAGGTGTGAGCCAGCACGCTCGGCCCCTGTAGCCTGTTTTTATAAAGAGTGTGCATGAAGGGCCAGGCGACGTGGCTCATGCCTGGAATGCCAGCGCTTTGGGAGGCCAAGGTGGCTAGATCGCTCGAGGTCAGGAGTTTGAGACCAGCTTGAGCAACGTGGCCAAACCCCGTCTCTACTAAAAATACAAAATATTAGTTAGGTGTGGTGTCTTGCGCCTGCAGTCCCCGCTACCTGGGAGGCAGAGGCGGGAGGATCACTTGAGCCCGGGAGGTGGAGACTGCAGTGAGCTGGCATCACACTGCTGCACTCCAGCCTGGCTGTCAGAATGAGACCTTGTTTATTAAAAAAAAAAGTGTGCATGACTTTGTGTGAGAGCAAGAGCTGGAGATGGAGGCTTTCGAGGGAAAGATCGAGGTCCCTAAAGAAGTACACAAAATGTCCCGCACAGTCGTCCCCAGGCTGGGCACGCGTGGGGGGAGGCGGAGGGCGGGTCTCAGGCAGGGGCTGGATTCCCGGCACCTTTGGGCAAGGGTGGATGTGGGAAGGAGGCCAGCACCAGGCCTCCAAGCAGCTGTCACACCGAAGGCAGCAAGGGCCCTCAGCCTGTCCCCCTTGATTGAGAGAGGAGAAAATGGAGCAAAGAGGGAAGGCGAGATGTCTGAGAGCCCCCCACACAGCTCTGCGTCCTGGTCCCCTGGGAGCTGCGCAATGTGGGGCCAGGGACGGGCACCACCATCACCCGGAGAAGCTGGGTGGGACCGCCGTCACCCAGTGGGGCTGGGGCAGGCCCCAGTATCACACTGTGTTTGCCCTGCAGCCCCGGGGACGTGCAGGTGGAGCGGAGTGAACAGCCCAGCCCTACCTCCGAGCCATGCTTCAGCAGCTTCTCAAAAGACGGCCAGTGTTCCTGCCGGAGGATCTGCTTCAGCTTCCGAGGCAGCGTCTCCCCCGGCTCCCGGGAGCCCTGGACAGCAGAAGACAGGGCCAGGTCAGCGGGGCACTGAAGCGGGACTCAGGCTGCCCTGGCACCACCTCCACTGGCCTCCTGCCCGGCGTGGGCAGCGGCCCAGCCCTGGGAGCCACAGGCAGGCAGCATCTCAGGCTGGAGTGACACTGCCCAGAACACACCGTCCATGTCAGCATCTGTGAGCCCTGCGGAGGTCCCAGCCGCAGGCGCTGGACTGCAGACGCAACCTCTGAGGAGCAGGGACAGCCCTGGGGACAGCCCTGGGGGCAGCCCCAGGGTACCCACCCTGAGCTCAGGGTCCCCGAGGTGACAGGGCACCCCCAGCCCGCTTTCCTGGCACCCGACCCTTCCGGCTGGCGCCCAGTGCACAGGCAGCCACAGAGGTTCCTTGTTTGCATTCCAGTCCCACCCTGGCCTGCGCTGGGCCTGGCCGGGCTACCGGACGCTCCCGAGCGCCACCTGCCCGCACTCCTCCTCCCCACACCCATCTTTCCCACCCCATTTGTCATTCAAAGTCTTGCTGAAATGCCCATGGGTGTCTCATGAAGACTTGAGAGGCCCCGTCAGTGCCATCCCACCTCAGCCCAGGTGACACCCCACCCTGAAGCGTGTGTGCCCTACAGAGCCAGGAACCCAGGAGGCCCCTCAGAGTGCCCCTCTCAGTGACCAGCCGGAGCTGACGGGGGTGCTGCTGAGTGGGAGACCAGACCCAACACCACGCACCCTGCATGGAGAGGCGAGAGCAGAGGGTGACACGTGCCCTAAGGCCAGGTGTGCATGGGTGGAGAAGCACTGGGTGAGGGCAGCGGGGCAGCAAGGGGACCCCGAGGCCAAAGGCTTGCTCTGCTGCCAGGGTGGTCCTGGCCATGGAGACAGGCCCCCAGAGCACTGGGATTAGGCAGCTGGGGCTCCAAATCCCCGTTCTGCCCAAAGGCCCTTGTTGAACCACTACCCTGCACACCTCGGTGGCACACACCCCACACCAGCAGAGGCAGCCACCAGGCCGTGAGCTCAGGTCAGAGAAACACAACAGCTTCTTGCTGAGTTGCTGTAAGTCACACTCCCAGGACTAGGGGCAGAGGACAGGCCCTGACAGGCAGGCTGTCACCCAGAGGCCGCACCATGGCCGGGTCTGGCGGGACTCGGGCCTCCTGGCATGACCAACCTCTTCCAGCCCCTGCAGTGAGGGGACTGGAAGTCTACAGAGGCCGTGCTGGCCTGGGAGGACACAGGAGCTGTTGGAGGCACTCCTGACTCTGTCCACACCTCCCCACAAAACCCCTGGGGTTCACTCCAGCCTCAGCCCCACAACCAGCCACTTCCCCTGAGCTGAGGGCCTGTGCACATGCCTGGGCCCTGCCCCTGCCCGCTCCTGCCCCTGCCCCGCCCCCAGATGATACCATCCTGTCTTTACAGCTCAGCACTGGGCCCCAAAGGTCAGGAGTAGGTGGATGCATGAGACACCCGTGAGGAGCTACCTCTGCTCCCAACACCCTAGACTCTGCGAGGGGAGCCCTGGTGGTCTCAGCCCAGCCCAGCCCGGGATGCAGCAGGTGCCTGTCAGTGTTTACACAGAAAAAGAGCCTCTGAACCTGGGTTTCCCCACCTGCGACATGAGGGACCAGGAGGAGGAGTGTCTCCTACAGATAACACAAGCTGGGGTCTCCAACCCTCCCTGCCCAGTGACTGCAGGGGCTGGCATTCAATCCGTGGGCACAATGGACAAACGGACCAGTGACCCACAGACAGCCCAGTGGACAGACCCTGCTTGCGGCAGCCTTACCCCAGGCAGGGCCCAGTGCTCAGAGAGAGGGAACTTCACCACCAGCACTTCCAGCATCTTCTTTATGCTCTTCCTGCAGATGGCTCCGTCCTCATTCCGCTTCCACCTGCGGAGGGAACGGCCATGGCTGCCCAGTCCCCAGCGTGGCTCCACCCTGGCCTGCACCCACGGCTGCCCAGACCCTGGTGTGGCCTCCACCCTGCCCTGCACCCACGGCTGCCAGACCCCGGTGTGGCTCCACCCTGCCCTGCACCCACGGCTGCCCAGTCCCCAGCGTGGCTCCACCCTGCCCTGCACCCACGGCTGCCAGACCCCGGTGTGGCTCCACCCTGCCCTGCACCCACGGCTGCCCAGTCCCCGGTGTGGCTCCACCCTGCCCTGCACCCACGGCTGCCCAGTCCCCGGCGTGGCTCCACCCTGCCCTACACCCATGGCTGCCCAGACCCCGGTGTGGCTCCACCCTGGCCTGCACCAACGGCTGCCCAGACCCCGGTGTGACTCCACCCTGGCCTGCACCCACGGCTGCACAGACCCCGGTGTGGCCTCCACCCTGCCCTGCACCCACGGCTGCCCAGACCCCGGTGTGGCCTCCACCCTGGCCTGCACCCACGGCTGCCCAGACCCCGGTGTGGCCTCCACCCTGCCCTGCACCTTGGGGGCCTGGCCCTGCCTGGGATGGGGGGTGTCAGGCCTGCTGCAGGCTCAAGCTGTCTTCTTTTTCCTGTTCTTCAACCCCAGAGAAAGGACCCAGAGAGTAACCACTAGGGCATGTCCTTCTCCACTTCCACCAACAGCTGGTAGGACTAGAAAGAGCCCCAGCTTTTATAGAGAATTTTTTAAAGATTAAAAGCTTTAAAAAGGCACCTGCACTTTGACCCAGCTTTGCAGTTTGACAGCTCTTAGAAAAGGTGGCCAGGAGCCCAGTGAGGTGATGTGGGTGCCGAATGCAGCCAGGGAGACCGAGGGGAGGCCGAAGTCCCAGGGAGCAGAGCATGACTGGCGGCCCAGGGCCGTGTGTGCACCGGCAGAGAGGCCGCTGGAGGAGAGCAGCTGCGCAGCAGGAGGACCCGCGGGACGAAGGCCCCCCTGCAGGGGAGGTCCCAGCTGTGGAGGCAGAGCCCCAAGAGAGTGCAAGGCACAGCAGCTGGCCCTGTGCCGGGAACCCCGTCCTACACAACAGGAACAGCGAGAGCTCCCAGCAGCTTCGCCAGGGATGGAAGCTTCTGCACCCCTGTGAGGTGGCCTGTGCCTCGGGTGGGAGCAGCAGGCTGGACACTGGACTGCGGAGGAGTCAGCCAGAGGGTGTGATTGTAGAGCTGTGTGTGTGGATGGTGTGGAGTGTGAAGGTGAGTGTGGAGCTGTGTGTGTGTGGATGGTGTGGAGTGTGAGGGTGAGTGTGGAGGTGTGTGTGTGTGGATGGTGTGGAGTGTGAGGGTGAGTGTGGAGCTGTGTGTGTGTGGATGGTGTGGAGTGTGAGGGTGAGTATGGAGCTGTGTGTGGATGGTGTGCAGTGAGTGAGGGGTGAGTGTGGAGCTGTGTGTGTGTGGATGGTGTGCAGTGAGTGAGGGGTGAGTGTGGAGCTGTGTGTGTGTGGATGGTGTGGAGTGTGAGGGTGAGTGTGGAGCTGTGTGTGGATGGTGTGGAGTGTGAAGGTGAGTGTGGAGCTGTGTGTGGATGGTGTGGAGTGTGAAGGTGAGTGTGGAGCTGTGTGTGTGTGGATGCTGTGGAGTGAGTGTTAGGGGTGAGTGTGGAGCTGTGTGTGTGTGGATGGTGTGGAGTGTGAGGGTGAGTGTGGAGCTGTGTGTGTGTGGATGGTGTGGAGTGTGAGGGTGAGTGTGGAGCTGTGTGTGGATGGTGTGGAGTGTGAGGGTGAGTGTGGAGCTGTGTGTGTGTGGATGGTGTGGAGTGTGAGGGTGAGTGTGGAGCTGTGTGTGGATGGTGTGGAGTGTGAGGGTGAGTGTGGAGCTGTGTGTGTGGATGGTGTGGAGTGTGAGGGTGAGTGTGGAGCTGTGTGTGTGTGGATGGTGTGGAATGAGTGTGAGTGTGATTGTGGAGCTGTGTGTGTGTGTGGATGGTGTGGAGTGAGTATGAGGGGTGAGTGCCGAGCTGTGTGTGTGGATGGTGTGGAGTATGAGGGGTGAGTGCGGAGCTGTGTGTGTGTGGATGCTGTGGAGTGAGTGTTAGGGGTGAGTGTGGAGCTGTGTGTGTGTGGATGGTGTGGAGTGTGAAGGTGAGTGTGGAGCTGTGTGTGTGTGGATGGTGTGGAGTGTGAGGGTGAGTATGGAGCTGTGTGTGGATGGTGTGCAGTGAGTGAGGGGTGAGTGTGGAGCTGTGTGTGTGTGGATGGTGTGCAGTGAGTGAGGGGTGAGTGTGGAGCTGTGTGTGTGTGGATGGTGTGGAGTGTGAGGGTGAGTGTGAAGCTGTGTGTGGATGGTGTGGAGTGTGAAGGTGAGTGTGGAGCTGTGTGTGTGTGGATGGTGTGGAGTGTGAAGGTGAGTGTGGAGCTGTGTGTGTGTGGATAGTGTGGAATGTGAAGGTGAGTGTGGAGCTGTGTGTGTGTGGATGGTGTGGAGTGTGAAGGTGAGTGTGGTGCTGTGTGTGTGTGGATGGTGTGGAGTGTGAAGGTGAGTGTGGAGCTGTGTGTGGATGGTGTGGAGTGTGAGGATGAGTGTGGAGCTGTGTGTGTGTGGATGGTGTGGAGTGTGAGTGTGATTGTGGAGCTGTGTGTGTGTGTGGATGGTGTGGAGTGAGTATGAGGGGTGAGTGCCGAGCTGTGTGTGTGGATGGTGTGGAGTATGAGGGGTGAGTGCGGAGCTGTGTGTGTGTGGATGGTGTGGAGTGAGTGTGAGTGTGATTGTGGAGCTCCGTGTGTATGGATGGTGTGGAGTGTGAAGGTGAGTGTGGAGCTGTGTGTGTGTGGATGGTGTGGAGTGAGAGTGTGAGTGTGGAGCTGTGTGTGTGTGGATGCTGTGGAGTGTGAGGGTGAGTGTGGAGCTGTGTGTGTGTGGATGGTGTGGAGTGAGTGTGAGTGTGATTGTGGAGCTGTGTGTGTGTGTGTATGGTGTGGAGTGAGTATGAGGGGTGAGTGCCGAGCTGTGTGTGTGGATGGTGTGGAGTGTGAGGGGTGAGTGCGGAGCTGTGTGTGTGTGGATGGTGTGGAGTGAGTGTGAGTGTGATTGTGGAGCTCCGTGTGTATGGATGGTGTGGAGTGTGAGGGTGAGTGTGGAGCTGTGTGTGTGTGGATGGTGTGGAGTGAGAGTGTGAGTGCGGAGCTGTGTGTGTGTGGATGCTGTGGAGTGAGTGTTAGGGGTGAGTGTGGAGGTTGGGGGTCCTTTAATGGACACGGACTGGCAGAAAAGTGAAGCAGCTCCCTGGATAGGGCATCAGCCTGGGATCTTCCCGCAGGAGGGGGGCATGGACATTCCTGCCATATTTCAGGTGTAGTCACGTTTATCCACAAATGCTCCCTGCATCCCCGTTGGGCACCAAGTGCGAAGTACCAAAGCTGCCCGCCCAGCTCCTCCCAGTCCCTGAGCATCAGGGAATGGTGGCCCCCGGACAGTGCGTGTCGGTGGCGCTGAGGAGCTGGATCCCCCTGCGGGCGTGAACTCACCGTGTGACCACGGGGTGCAGCGCGTGGTTGGGTCCGAAGCAACTGAGGCTCCCGCGCCCACGCAGCCCTGTGCGGCCCATGGGGTTCCTGGAAGGCAGAGGGTCGACTTAGCCTGCCATCCACCACTGGGGGAGCAGGACAGGGCACGGAGCGTGACTGAGGGGGACAGCGGGCGTCAGGAGCTGGCGCACGGTGTGCTAGCTTCTTTGGGAGCCTGCCCTGGCGTAAGGAGGAGGATCCCTTTGGCACCCCAAGGAGTAAGACGATGGCTCTGAGTTACCTTGGGGTCACCTGGTGGGGAAGGGCCTCCCTAGCAGCAGAAGTGTGGCCAATGCAGCTGGCCAGGGGCTAACATGGCCACCTTCTCCCCACGGAGCATGGCACTGGCCAACTGCTGGGGCCAGCACACTGCGTCCAAATGCCCCAGCACGAGAGGGCATGGCCTCCTCCCTGGCAACCTTGAGAGGGGCAGTGTGGGAGCCAGGCCAGACACCAGAGGCCCTGCGTCCACGTGGCCACACAGACCCCCAGCAGAGCATGCTAGCCAGGACGGCAGGAGCCACAGACGCTTCCCATCCGGCCAGGCCGGTTTCCCCGACACCACCAGCTCCCAGGTGAAACAGCAAGTTCTAGAAAACGACAAGTTCCTGTGAATGCGTCACTAAGGAAGAAGGAAGACACGCACCGGGCTACTGTGTGGTGGGGCGCCACGTCTACAGAAGGTCCCCACCACCGTCCCCGCCGGCATTCCCCAACACCGTCCCCCCCAGCATTCCCCAACACCGTCCCCCCCAGCATTCCCCAACACCATCCCCGCCAGCATTCCCTCCGGTGTCCTCGCCAGCATTCCCGACAGCATCCCGCCAAGTCCCCGCCAGCGTCCCTGCCACTGTCCCCGCCACCATCCCCGCCAGCATTCCCCGCCACCATTCCCGCCACCATTCCCGCCACCATCCCCACTAGCATTCCCCACCACCATTCCCGCCACCGTCCGCTCCGGCATCCCCGCCACTGTCCCCACCACTGTCCCTGCCACTGTCCCTGCCACAGAGGGGACAGTGCTATTGTTCCTCCACCCGGCCACTCTGACCTCCAAACTCCACCAGAGCTGCAGCCTCCGACCCGTCCCTGATGGGCGTCCTCTCTGCACAGCCTGGACTCCAGGCCACACGCCACCTCCCCTTGCCCTCCCCATTTATCTCCTCACCTCCTCTGAGCTGGCCTGACTGTTCCCAGGGGAGCCCCCACCTCAGCTCTGCCTGCGCTCCCCACTCCTGCTGCCCTCCACACCCTCAACTGAGGCCACCGGCACTCACCCCCACCCACCTCGTGGGGCTCCCCGGCCTAGGCAGGCGCCCCCCAACCCATCAGCATGTGGACCTGAGCCTGGCCCCCTGCATCTCTTCTCTCTTCTCTGTCCCCTTCACTTGCTGGCCCTCCAGGCTCCTCATCAGCTGCCACCTGTGGACGGATGACCCCAGGAAGAACACCAGCCTAGCTGCACCCTGAGTTCCAAGTCAGCCCCCACTGCCCACTTCCTCACGGGTCACAGGCCGACTTTCCAAGCTCCACAGGCCAGCCGACACCAGGGCTCCCTCACACAGGGTGGGCAGCAGCTCCCGGCCCCCTGCACTCTCCCCCGACCTCCTGCCGCCCTCTGAGAGTCCTGCTAGCTCCAGCCTTGCGGCATCCTCCTGAGTCCGCGCGGCCGTGCGTGGCTGCCCCAGGAGACCCAACCACCTCTAGCACCGGCTGCCCCCTCCAGGTCTGCACCACCGTCCCCGACCCTGCCTGTGTGGCAGCCTCAAGCTGGCCTCCCTGCCTCCGCCAGCCCCTCCTCTCTGTTGCCCACCCCCCAGCTGCCACCCTGCCCCTGCCCAGCTGTCGGGGGCCCCAGCTCTCGTCACGCCTCTGCACCGACCCGCCCGTGCCCACAGCGCTCAAAGTCCAATCCACACTGGAATTTGCCCAGTGTGTGGGGCCCACCTGGCCAGGCCTCTCAGACGCCCCCGAAGCTCACCCTGCAGCCTCCCCTGTGGCTGGGGGCCTTGCACGGTGGGGACCAGGCAGTCTCCCCAGAAGCTGCTCAGAAACCAGAGCCACAGCCCCGCCAAGCGGCAGAGCCCGCCCTGCATGCAGCAAGGCCCAAAGACTTTGGCTGGAAGGTGGGGCTCAGTCAGGGTTCCTTCGAGGGCCACTGCCGCCCCCACCCCCTGCCAAGCCCGCCTCTCCCTCCTGTCCACCCTGCCCATTCTCCTGCCTGCACTCACGCCCCCGTGTGGGCAGAACCCAGAACCAAGGCCACCGACGAATTCCGCACCAGGTGGAGCTGCAGTGAACCCCGGAAGGACAGAAAGGCAGGGGCCCTGCTGCTGGGAGCAAGGCTGCCTTGGTCTCCCCGTAACTGCTGTTCACAGTGAGCCCGGCGCATCAGTCTAGAGGCTCACAGAGGAGGCCACACGCTCCTCCTGGCACAAGTCACCCCCACAGGAAGCTCTGGGCCCCTGTCATCTCACCTTGCTGTCATCTCGCTGTCCCTGTGCCTAGGGGGCCAGTGTCAGAGCCAGGAGGAAGGTGAGGGCCTGCCGGCTCCACCATTAAACCACGTGCATGGCTGCTTCTGCCAGGAGGGAAAAACGCTCCCTGCACTTGCTCCTCAGTCAGCCTGAGTGGGCAGGCAGCAGGGGCTTCAGACCACCACGCGGCCCTCCCGCATGTGTGTCTCAAAGCCCCTATTCCCACAGCCCCCACCCACACCCAAGCCTCCAGTTGCTCTCACTATGCCCTGATCTCAGAGCCCTGGTCATTACCTTGCCCACATGGTTCTAACCCCTCATCTCCCTGCCACACGCCCTGTGGCTCCATCACAGTCAAGGTATAGGCCCTTCCATAAACCTCCCCACACAACCCCAAAGCACAAAAGCAGCAACACTCTGTGGCAGGAATCACATGTTCACTCATTCATCCACTTGCAGCTTGGGAAATGCAGGTGGGTGGGGTAGGGGAGGGCTGGCCTGGGGGCTGAACAAGGCAGAATCTTTGCTAACCTGACCTCAATCCATTTTGGAAAGAGGCGGCAAGATAAGCCCAGATGGAATGGATTCAAAGGAGGAAGGGACGAGCAGGCAGGGACAGAGGAAAGGGCTGCTTTAGAGTCTGTGTCAGCAGGAGCAGCACAAGAGGGCAGGAGGGCCCAGATGTGGGAAGAGCAGGACACTCCAGGGATGAGGCCCTTGAGGGGCAACAGGAGGCGGGTCTGGCATGAGGGTGCACGGGGGGAACAATCCCACACATTACGTCCTTCCCAGAACCTCAGGATCTGGCCTTGTTCAGAAATACTGTCTGCAGGTGTCATTACTTAAGATGAAGTTACCTTGGAATAGTGTTGGCCCCAAACCCGGTATGATTTATAATCCTAAGAACAGAAGAGACACAGACACATGCAGGGAGAGCCCACATAGCTGGGGAAGCAGAGATCGAGGTGATGCGCCCACAAGCCAAGGAATGCAAAGGGCTGCCAGGAAAACCAGGAGCTGGAGAGGCCGGGAGGAGTCTCCCCGCAAGCCCGCAGAGGGAGTGTGGCCCTGCCCACCCTTGATTTCAGACTCCTGGCCCCCAGAACTGTGAGACAGATAATCCATTTCTGTTAAGCCCCCAGTTTTTGGTACGTTGTTACAACAATCACGGAAAACTAATATGGTGAGGGGTCTGGACCCAGACAGATGTGGGGTCAGTCTCCTTAGAAAGGGCATCCAAGTGTGTGAGTGACTTGAGTCAGACAAGCTCACACAGGCTGCTGTTGTGAATGGGCCAAGACAGTTAGGGGATAAGGTTAGGGTTAGGGGATAAGGTTAGGGTTAGGGGATAAGGTTAGGGTTAGGGGTTAGGGTTAGGGGATAGGGTTAGGGGATAAGGTTAGGGGTTAGGGGATAAGGTTAGGGTTAGGGGTTAGAGTTAGGGTTAGGGGATAGGGTTACGGGATAAGGTTAGGGGTTAGGGTTAGGGTTAGGGTTAGGGTTAGGGGTTAGAGTTAGGGTTAGGGATAGGGTTAGGGGATAAGGTTAGAGTTAGGGGTTAGGGGATAAGGTTAGGGTTAGGGTTAGGGTTAGGGGATAGGGTTAGGGGATAAGGTTAGGGTTAGGGGATAAGGTTAGGGTTAGGGGTTCGGGTTAGGGGATAGGGTTAGGGGATAAGGTTAGGGGTTAGGGGATAGGGTTAGGGTTAGGGTTAGAGTTAGGGTTAGGGGATAAGGTTAGGGGTTAGGGTTAGGGTTAGGGTTAGGGTTAGGGGATAAGGTCAGGTTTAGGGGTTAGGGTTTGGGTTAGGGTTAGGGTTAGGGTTAGGGGATAGGGTTAGGGTTAGGGTTAGGGTTAGGGGATAAGGTTAAGGGTTAGGGGTTAGGGTTAGGGTTGCAGTCAAGCAGGGCAGAGATGGGAGCCACTGAGGATATTTCAGTTTCAAGAATCAGAGTGACGCCAATCACACTCCAACAAAAAATGCAATAACTAGGAGGTGGTAACAAAAAATGGCTTCTGAACTGAAAGTACACTGCTAAATAATCAAATGAAGATTATGCTGGGTTGGTGGCTCACACCTGCAATCCCAGCACTTAGGGAGGCAGAGGCAGGAGGATAGCTTGAGCCCAGGACCTCACGACCTGTCTGGGCAATAGAGCGCGACCTCATTTCCACAAAAAGAGAGAAAGAGCAAAAAAGTGTAGAAGATCATAATGAAATTTATAAAGTAAAAAATAAAATCCCTACACATCAAAATTTAATGGATACAGACAACCAGGTCTTAGAGAGAATTTATAGTCTTAGGTACCCTTAGAAAACCAGAACAATTGAATAAAAATGAGCTTTAACATGCAAATCAAGAGCGAATCCATAAGAAGTAGAAAAGAAGGAAAGATAACATAAAAGCAAAAATGGATGAGATAGAAAAATTAAGATAACAAATCCAAAAGTTTGTTTTTTGAAAAGATTATCAAATTAACCACTGGCAAGAACAAACAAGGAAAACAAAAAAAGAGAAATACTTAATAAATATCAATGTTCAAAAGATAAATTACTGTTCATTTATATTCGAGATTTTTTAAATCATAAAGAATACTACGGACATCTGTAACATAATACATTTGAAAATTCAGATAAAAGGATGGTTTTCCAGAAAACTTAGAATTACTAAAAAGGACCTAAGAAGAAATAGGAAATAAGGTTCCAAAGCTCACTATGGTAAATGAAGTAGTTAGAAATCCACTTACTCAAAATATGTGAGACCTCACTATTTTACAGGTGTTGTCAGACTTTAAGGAACAAATAATTATCTCCACCTCATTCAAATACTTCCAAAGAACAGAAAAGAAGGAAAGTTTCCCCGCTCATCTGTCGAGATTGGTACAACCTCATATCAAAACCAAAGTAAGATAGGACAAGAAATATGAATCATAGGCAAATTCCACTTTTCAACACAGGTTTTTTAAAATCTTAAATAAAATGTTAGTAAATTAACTCCAGCAGTGTATTAAATATAACAGAAAAGTTTATTCCAGGAATGCAAGGATGACTCAATACCAAAGAAGCTATAAAAATAATTCATACACTAATTGGCTAAAGAAGAAACATCTTGTAATTGTCTCAATCAATGGCAGAAAAACCATTTAGTAGCATTCAACTCGTGACAAACTGGGACTAGATAGAAACATTCCTAATCTCATAAAAAGTAATTGTAAATTTCTTCATTAAATACCATACCTAATGGTAAAATGTTGACAGCATTGCCATTAAGTCAGAAACAATTCATAGAAGATTCATTATCATAAAATTGTTCAGTGTCCCATTTTTTTTAATGAATTTAATACAATTCCTATCAATGGATTTGTCATGAAGCTAGACAAACTGGTTTTTAAACTCACAGAAAAGCCAAAGCGTCAAGAGTAGGAAAGGCCAGTTTAAAGACATGCTACCCTAGAGTCAGGACTATTGCAAAGCTGTGGCAAACAGCGGCATGACGGAGATGAGTGGGACAGAACCCACACAGGGTTGAAACAGGGGCAGATAGAGCTATGAAGAAAGAGCCGGACCTCAAGGGAGGAGCCACATGTCAGGGGAGGAGCCACACCTCAGGGCAGAAGCTACACCTCAAGGGAGGAGCTACAGTTCAGGGGAGGGGCCAGACCTCAGGGGAGGAGCCACATGTCAGGGGAGGGGCCAGACCTCAGGGGAGGAGCCACATGACAGGGGAGGAGCCAGACCTCAGGGCAGAAGCTACACCTCAAGGGAGGAACTACAGTTCAGGGGAGGAGCCAGACCTCAGGGGAGGAGCCACATGTCAGGGGAGGAGCCAGACCTCAGGGGAGGAGCCACATAACAGGGGAGGGGCCACACCTCAGGGCAGAAGCTACACCTCAAGGGAAGAGCTACAGTTCAGGGGAGGGGCCAGACCTCAGGGGAGGAGCCACAGTTCAGGGGAGGAGCCAGACCTCAGGGGAGGAGCCACATGTCAGGGGAGGGGCCAGACCTCAGGGGAGGAGCCACATGACAGGGGAGGAGCCAGACCTCAGGGCAGAAGCTACACCTCAAGGGAGAAGCTACAGTTCAGGGGAGGGGCCAGACCTCAGGGGAGGAGCCACAGTTCAGGGGAGGAGCCAGACCTCAGGGGAGGAGCCACATGACAGGGGAGGGGCCACACCTCAGGGGAGGAGCCAGACCTTAGCCGGAAATGAAGTTGGGCTGTTCACTTTCTGTGCAAATTCACAAAATAAATCAGACCCCTCCTCACACATTATACAAGCAGCATCCCGCTGTATTAAAGACTCAGTGAAGGCCGGGCGCGGTGGCTCACGCCTATAATCCCAGCACTTTGGGAGGCCGAGGCAGGTGGATCACGAGGTCAAGACATCAAGACCATCCTGGTCAACGAGGTGAAACCCCGTCTCTACTAAAAATACAAAAATTAGCTGGGCAAAGTGGGCATGCCTGTAGTCCCAGCTACTCGGGAGGCTGAGGCAGGAGAATTGCTTGAACCCAGAAGGCGGAGGTTGCGGTGAGCCGAGATCACGCCATTGCACTCCAGCCTGGGTAACAAGAGCGAAACTCTGTCTCAAAAAAAAAGACTCAGTGAAAAAACTAATTTTAAAATGTATCAAACAGATATAGAAAAGTGTGTCTTTATAATCTCATAGAAAGAAAATAAACTTAAGATAATGAAGATACGATTCCTAAGTCCACGGCAGAAGCATGGTGCCTACAGAAAGCCCTATTCTGCTCTACTGAAGCCCACGTGGCCGCCGTGTCCTGCCAAGTCCTGATGTGCCTGCCTGTGTGGCCTGCGTGGCGTTCCCCCATGAGAACGGGTGCTTGCACCTAGTCGCCCAAGCCAGGCAGCTGCCGCTCTCCTCGTCAGCTTCCCACAGCCACCAGATGCACCTCCCTAACACCCCCTTGCCCATCCCACATACCCCCAACAGCAGAGCGGGACACCTGCAGCTGCAGCCACCTGGCCAGGATCTCTGCTCTCAGGCCCCACCACCTCCTACCACCTCCTTACTCGACCTCCCGCTCCAGGCGGAGGAGCCCACGTCCTATTCCAGAGCATTCTGCAAAGGCCTGCCACACAGTCCCCCTCTCCTTCAGACTCCTTGGCTCTTCGGCTCCACAGTGCACCCCCACATCCCGGTAGGCCCCCAACCCTGGGTTCTGTTGGCCCCTCCCACACCTTCCCCCTACGACAGGGTCCAAGACCCCCAGGCTCCTTCCCTCCGGGGCACTTGCAGGCACTCGCGGGTCACTGACACCTTTACTTTGGTTCCCTCGCCTATGTGACAGGTGCAGTGCCAATCCTGTGGAGAGCACGACACCAGGCGAGCCCACCAGCGCCCATCCCAGATCCCCTCCCTGCCGCATGGCCCCTGCCCGTCCTCCAAGGCATCACCCTTTCCCAGCACAGCCGTCCCCAGGAACCACAGACAAATCCAAGTCCTGGGTTATGGCAGGGGCCATGGGGCAGGACCTGGCAGAGGCCAGCGGGGCGAGTCCTGCCCTCCCACGCCCAGTCCTGGCAGCTGGGGGACACTGGGAGCTGATGTTTTCTTCTCTTTCGTGGCTCTTGTTCTTTTTTTTTTTTTTTAATCAGAAAAAATGCCTCCTTTGCTGAAAGAGGAAACCTGCCCCCAATGCAAACATCAGGCTGACAGGGCAGGACCTGCAGGGGACACACTCACAGGGTCAAACCCCAAAGGCTGACAGGGCAGAGACCGAGGGGCACACTCACAGGGGCACACCCCAAAGGCTGACAGGGCAGAGACTGAGGGGGACACAGTCACATGGGCACACCCCAAAGGCTGGTGGGGTGGGGACCGTGGAGGGGACACTCACAGGGGCAGTCCGGCCTGTACCACGTATGGCCCATGGAAGCTCTGGCGGTCCCTCAGGCCATCCACTGTGTTGTACTGGATGGTGGACAGCAGCTCCAGGGCACTGGAAGCAGAGGAGAAGGCACGTCTGTGTCCCAGTGTGGCAGACAGGACAGAGCAGACAGGCAGGGGACACCCCCACTGCAGGGCCCAGCCGAGTGGCTGCAGGCTGGGTGCATGGGACAGGGGAAGCTGGGCCAGGCACCTCCAGGCCCCCACGAGCCCCTCCTGCTCACGCAGGCCTCCCCGAGCTGGGCCCTGACTGGGGTTTCAGGCAATCCCCCAGGAGGCCTTGGGTCTGGAGCCTCTTGGGGGGCTGGCTGGGAGTATGGACAGCGGCTGGCACTCACTCTCCCACGGGGTCCGTGGCGGCTGTGTCCTTCCTCTCCGCCGTGTAAAAGGGCGGGTCGTAGATCAGGAACTCCGTCTGTTGCAAAATAGGGTTTTCCCTCAGATTTGCACCCCCACTGCAAGCTGACCCAGGCACCAGGGCAGAAGGGCAGCTCCTGGCCACAGGAGCTCAGCTGGGTCCGAACCTGACCCCAACATCCCAACATGCAGGCAGAGCTCCAAGCCGGGCAGAGCTCCAAGCCGGGCAGAGCTGGGGGCTCAGCTCAAGGACCCCCACCCTGGGCCAGCTGAGGGGAAGGCTGCTGTGACTGGGGGCCTGGGGGGTCTCCCCAGAGTGGGGCGGGGGCTAAGTTAGAACCTAGAGGCAGGGAGGATTCTGTGTGGTGGAGACCGAGCCTGGAATGTTCCAGAACGGCCAGAGAAAAGCTCTGCAACAGGAGGACAGGGGTCCCCTGGGGCCATTAGCCACCTCTCTGTCTCTGTGTCTCTGCCTCTTCCATGCCTGGCACCCGGAAATGGGACAGAGCCATTCATGAGGGTGGGTGGGGTCTAGGTGCAGGGCATGACTGGGGGAATGGGGTGGAGGGCTGGGCCTGGGACGGCCGTGGGAGCAGCAGGAGCCTCAGGCTCTGTGGGGGTCAAACTGCCCCCAGGCTGCTCCACCACCTCCAGCTGTGAGGTTTCTGTGACTTAAAGTCTCTGTGCCTCAGTTTCCTTAACTGTCACACAGGCACGGCTGGACACACAGATCCCCTGTGACTGCAGTGGCCAGGAGCCAGGATTAACACCGGATGGAAGGGGACAGGGCTGCCCACCCTTCCCAGGGGTGCGGCCACTCCGCCTGCTTGGGGTCGGGCAGGCACTCACCTCCCAGGGCACCTTCTCGTTGGGCACGGGGAAGCGCGTGACAGGGCAGCTGGGGTAGAGGAGGTGCCGGGCGCTCACATGGTAGCCATCACCCCACTCCTCCTCCTTCTTCCCAGCTCCCGGCTCAGCATCCGTCTCCTCCAAGGCCTTCTGGGAGGCTGGGGACAGTCAGGAGGCCGTGAGGTGAGGCCGAGCGCAGGCTCAGGTGGCCACCCGCAGGACAGGGACTTCCTCTGCAGTCCTTTGGCCAAAACATCTCGGCTGCCTCCACCTCCCCAAGCCCAAACGGCCACGCAGGTCGAACACCAGCTCCGAAGTGGGCAGAGCCCCCAGGGAGGGCGGACGTCGGAGGTCAGGGCAGCGTCCCCGTGGACACCTGGCTCTTTGTGCAGGGCAATCGGGGACCTCAGTAATGAGCTGAACGCACAGGGCAGTCGCCGAGGGCAAATGTGCTCCCTGGGGGCCAGCGAGACCCCGCGGCCTGAGGAAGGCCACCTACGTCCATTTCTTAGCCGGGTGCCAATTCAGGAAAGCGGACTTTGCTTCCCGTCGCTTGGCCGCGTGACCGGGTTCAGAGGAGGTCTGCAGCACCCCGACTCTGCAGCAGGGTGTGTGGGAAGCTCAGGGTCCCTGGGCCAGTCCTCCCCAAGGACGTCCAGGAGCCTGGTCGGGTCAGGGATTGGGTGGGGCCTCGGCAGCCAGTGCGGGCATCGGTGGGAGGGCTGAGTTCCTGAGGGCGCTGGCGCTGCCGGGCCTGGGATAGGCTGCAGCCGATACCTTCCTCCTGCCAAGAACGCCCCCAGCTGCCTCTCCTCCCAACTGACCCCAGACCCAAAAGCACACAGGTGGGTGGCGACCAGCTGCTGGCCTGGCCACTCACCCAGAGTGGGGACGTCCACCTCCGAGCCGAAGCCGCTGTCCCGCAGCGTCCTCACAATCCAGTGCAGGGCTCGGGCCGTCTGGGCCACCTGGAAGGCACCGCCCGCGGCGCCATGAGCACCTGCTACCACAGACACGGCACACACCCCACTGTGCCCTCGCTCCCCTGGCCGGGAGCCCCACCCCTGCCCCTCAGCCCCCGTGCCCTTTGAAAGTCAGACACCACCTCCTCCCCAGGCGGCCACCAAGCCAGTGAGGACACTGCCCAGGACCCACCCCGCCCCCCTGTGTGTGACTGCCAAGTCACACGTCTGAAGGCTCAGCCTGCCCGAGAGACACAACAGTGGGACTGTCACTGGACTGGGCAAGCCAAAGGAGGGAACGGCGTGAAGCCACAGTCAGGCCATTCTGCACCGCAGGGAGAGGCCACTGGCCACCAGAGCCTGACGCTTCCAGGGCTCCTGCGCCTCCCGGAAGGGACCTCCCCGGAGGCCGATGCGCCCACCACAGCGACAGCAGAAAATGTCTGACTCCTGTGGTCAGCACTGGGTACCCTGTCAGGGTCCCAGCAAGGTCGAGATGTGGGGAGAGGCAGCCTGGGCAGACCCCCGGGTGCTGCAGGCGGGGCTGGTGGATGGTGGACGCCCCAGCAGCACAGCAAGGCTGGGAGCAGCAGTACTGGGAGGCTGAGCCATCCGAGGACTCGGCGCTGACCGCAGGGGCTGCTGTGGCCACAGGGCAGTGGCTGGAAAGCAGGCCCGGCCTGGCTAGTGGCCGTGGATGGGGTGGGGCCGGCAGAGCCTCAGAGGCCGTCTCTGAGTCCTCCGCTCTTCAGTCCCGTGGCCTCTCCAGGGCTCAGGTACAGTCCTGCAGCCTCCTCGGAGGCCGGGAGGGGACGGGCATTCCATGCCCGGGAGCAGCCGGAAGCACGGCCCAGCCATGGGGGCCTCCGTGCACACAGGAGGAGCTCAGCTACGAGACACTCGGGCAGGCCTTTCTGGAGGACACACAGGGCACCTCTTCCGTCGTCAGAGTGCTGCTTCCCGGTGCCACCGCAGGGCAGAGCCGCCTGCCAGGCCCAGCGACTGCACCTCCTGAGCGGAGGCCCGGACCTCAGACCCACCTGCTCCTCCAGGGAGGCCAACCTCTGCTCCATGGAGCCCGACCTCTTCAGCGGGTCCAGGTCCAGCAGGTCCACCATGGCGTCCACCCTGAAAGAGGAAGCAGCTGAGCTGGGTGCACCAGGCCTCAGGCCCCAGGAGCACCACGCCGCTCTGCGGACGCCCGCCAGGCCTCGGCTTCCTCTTAACATGAAACTTTCTGGCATGCATTGCTCCCAGAGAACCAAACTGCCCAGGCCCCAAAGGGGAAGACGGACAGCCCAGGCTCCCAAGCTCAGGCGAACTGTCCCTCCCAGGAGAGGCGCAGGCGAGTGAAGGCGGGGGGTGAGTGAAGAGAGATGGGGGAGGTGAGTGAAGAGAGGGGGGAGATGAGTGAAGGGGGATGAGTGAAGAGAGCGGGGGAGGTGAGTGAAGGGGGGGGGAGATGAGTGAGGGGGGAGGTGAGTGAAGAGAGGGGGGAGATTAGTGAAGGGGGATGAGTGAAGAGAGCGGGAGAGGTGAGTGAAGGGGGGGCGGCTGAGTGAAGTGGGGAGGTGAGTGAAGAGAGGGGGGCAGGTGAGTGAAGAGAGAGGGGGTGGCTGAGTGAAGTGGGGAGGTGAGTGAAGAGAGAGGAGGGCGATTGAGTGAAGTGGGGAGGTGAGTGAAGAGAGGGGGGCGGGTGAGTGAAGAGAGAGGGGGGAGATGAGTGAGGGGGGCGGTGAGTGAAGAGAGAGGGGCAAGGGAGCCCACCTAGACCCCCCAGGCCTGCTCAAGCCCGCTGGTGCCTGTGGACCTGCTGGAGGCCCCCCCAGGCCCCCAGGCCCACCCGAGCCCGCTGGTGCCTGTGGACGTGCTGGAGGCCCCCCCCAAGCCCCCCAGGCCCCCCAGGCCCGCCGGAGCCCGCACTTATTGCCGATGTCCTCGATCTTCTGCTCGGGCCGCTGCTTCTGCTGGAACTGCTGGTGTTGCAGGTAGTTCTCCTTCAGGTAGATCTCCCAGGACAGCAGGGCCACCTCCTCGTTCTTCTCCAGCTTGTTCTCTGTCAGGGCAGGGGACAAACAGGGGGTCCTGGAATCCTCAGGAGGTGGATCCCAAAGCCCTGACCCATCCGGGTGCCTTGGGGGCGGGGGCTGGTCCTGAGTGGCAGGAGGAGCCGGCCCCACACCTGCCCCGAGGGGGCCTCTGGGCTCGGTCCCCAGCACTCGCTCAAGGCCAGCAGAAGGCCAGCAGCCTGAGTGACCTGCCCAGCACCCAGCACCCAGCGCCCAGCGCCCAGGGCGGAGCTGCTGCACCACCTCAACCCGCTCTGCTCCTGGGTGGGCGGCAGCTGCAGGAGGCGGATGGGGCTGCCTTACTGAGCTGCTTGTGCCTCTTGGCTGGGGTCTTCAGGACCACCCTCTTGATGAAGAGCTGCAGGTGGCTGAGCAGGATGAAGGGGGGCGGCGCGGGGGGCCGGCCGTGGTACTCCTCGATCAGGTCATGGCGCTGGAACTTCCAGATCTGGTCCGTGTGCTCCTGCACCTGCTGGAAGGTGTAGCTGTTAGGGAGGAGAGAATGACAGCTCAAGGTCAGTGTGTTCACCCAGAACAGACCAGATTACCACCCACGTGCCCACAGCGATGCCACGGAGAGCAGAGCCACGCCACACAGGAGGCCAGCTCCAGATGCAGAACTCAGCCCACAGCCCTGATGATTCCAGGTTTCCTGGGAACCAAGGCAAGCCTTGGCAGCTTAAAGCAACCAGACTCTTCTCTCCGTTCTGGAGGTCAGGAGTTTCACTGGGTTAAAACCAAGGCTCAGCAGGGCTGTGCTCCCCTCGCAGCCCCGGAGCCTCCATGCCTTGCCTCTCCGGCCTTCCCGAGGCCGCCTGCACTCCTGGGCCCGAGGCTTCACCTCCGCCCAATGTCATGTTCCTTCTCTGCCTCCCTCTTCCATGGCCCCTCATGACAATGTCGGGCCCAAGCAAACCACCCCAGGTAATTTCCCATCTCAGGACCCTCCACTCGACCCCATCCTCCCGGTCCCTTTTGCCATATAAGGCCCCGTAGCCACAGGGTTAGAGTGCAGACATCCCGGGGGCTGTTACTCAATCTGCCACAGATGCCACAAATACCAGGCCCAGAGGAGGTGGACATGCATGTGCAGACCCACAAAACCAGCAGAGCATGGCAAGACGTGCAGAGAAGAAGCCTCTGATGGCGTGGGAGGCCACACAGAGCCGTCCACAAGTGGATCACGCCACAGGTGGGAAGGCGCCACGGAGCCAGCAGAGTCTGAGGCACACAGTGGGGCAGCAGAAACATGTCCAGACCTGGGGAACTGGCCCCACAGAGCTGAGGAACCCAGGGACCAGCAGAAATGCCCCCACTTAAAGACAGCACGTAGAAAAAGAAAGTGCCTGCTGGGATGTGAGATTCGCTCGTGTGAGCTTTTGGCACTGGCTGAGCCAATGTGGCCGAGTGGAGTCTGCACGACCCAAGCTCACGTCACAGCCGGAGTTTCCAGCCGTGTCCCACTAACCCTGCCCAAATGTGCACGAGACCCATGAGGAGGCACGGAGAGGTCACGGCACATGCCCCATCTGGAGTGTGCACACCCCCTTTTCTTACACCAGCCACCTGCTAATCCAAGAACCCACCCCCGAACCTTCCCAATAAAAACTCTGCATTAAAGTCAGTGCAAGGAGACAGACGTGAGCTGTCCCCTGTGTCCTAGAATAAAAAGCTTTTCTCTTTTCAGGGTGTGAAAGTATCAGCTTCCAGCACATCGAGCAGTGAGCCCTTTTGCTCAGTAACAGGGAAACATGGGGGCAGAGGCCAGGAGGTGATGAAGGGACAGCCCTGAGCAGCCAGCAGCCCAGGCACACTCCCAGGTAGGGCAGTGCGCTCGTGGACAGCACTGCTCCTGTGCAGCCCTGCAAAGGGAATGAGGCTGACAGCAGCAACCCCGCCCTCAGGAGAAGGCGCCTCCGCAGCAGCGCCACAAGCAGGGCCAAGGTGGATCCGTGGCACCACGGGTCCCCAGCAGCCACGAGGACAGACCCACGCCAGCTCCAGAGACACGGCAGTGACCACGGAAAGTGCACGCTCCACCAGGATATGAGGGAGGTGCCTCCGTGCACCGGCCCATCCACACTGTTCACAAGACCCTGGAGACAGCGTGGCCGCTGTGGCCCAGGAACGCCGCCCACCCACCCGCCCAGGCACTCACTTGAACATGGCGATGAGGAGGTTGAGCAGCAGGATGTTGGTGAAGAGCAGGTAGAGGCAGAGCAGGAGGACCGTCAGCCACTCGGGGAAGGCGGGCCTGTGCCGCGCCGCGTCGCTCTCCGGGCACTTGGGCTTGTAGGGGTCCGTGCCGTTGGGGCTGCAGTGCTCCGGGTTGAAGTTCACTCCTGGCATCGGGAATGGGGGTGGGTGAGCCAGGAAAACAACTCAGAGGCAAGACGAGCCTGGCAGGAGGGGACCCCCGAGGCCTCCGGTCACTGCCAGAGCCCCCACAGGGCTGATGCCACTCATCTGGGTGACCTCAGCTGTCACCTCTGGGCCGCAAGTCCAGAAACAGGCATCTGTCTCCAGCCAGATGCAGGCAGGAGTCCCCGGAGGGAAAGCCACACCCAGGCTGGCCCATGCCTGGCCCAAAGCCCACCACCCACCAGGGCACTGCCAGGGCCCTAGTCAGGGCCAGCACCAGGTCCCATGCCTGGGGTGTTCAATTTGGAGGGAAATAATTAAATAAAAGGCTAGGTACAGTGGCTCACACCTGTAATCCCAGCACTTTGGAAGACTGAGGCACGTGGACCTCCTGAGGTCAGGAGTCTGAGACCAGCCTGGCCAACATGGTGAAACCCCGTCTCTACTAAAAAGACAAAAATTAGCCAGGTGTGGTGGCGCATGCCTGGAATCCCAGCTACTCAGAAGGCTGAGGCGGGAGAATCACTTGAACCTGGGAGGTAGAGGTTACAGTGAGCTGAGATCATGCCACTGCACTCCAGCCTGGACAAGAGTGAAGCTTTGTCTCAAGAAGAAAAAAAAAAAAGAATTGAAAAGGAAAAAATTAACGACTATCCAAAAAGCAGGGGGATGTGGAAAAGGGAAGGGCTGCAGAGGCAACATGTCGGCAAGGGGAGCAGGTGACTGTGAGGCAGAATACCATCCTGCCTGCATAGACAGGAGCAGGTGACCGTGAGGCAGAATAGCATCCCGCCTGCATAGACAGAACAGGCTCGGTAATATGTCACCAGCTTCCACCTTAAACAACTCTCTAAGGAAATACAGTAAGGTGTCAACAGTGGTTTACCCTGGGAGGTGGAATGATGAATAACATTCTTTCCTTATACTTACCTTAAATTTTAAAATTACTCAACAATGAGCAACGCACTACTGGGTAATAAAACATATTTTGAACGTGTTACTACTTTTCTGAAATAGAAACTACTCACTCTGATAGCTATAAATTCCTATATTAAAAAAGAATAGCTAAAATTGGTAACATAACTTTCCCCTGCAGTAAACTAGAAAAAGAAGAGCAAACCACCCTTTCACCATAAAAACCCTTAAGAAGCTATGAATCCAAGAGAACCTCTTTGACTGGGAGGACCTTTACAAAAGCCCCACACCTAACATCACACACCATGGTGAGAGTCTGGATGCTTTCCCCCAAGACAAGCCAAAAGCAAGGAAGGAAGGAAATAATGAAGATTAGAATATGAATGTGACAAAGAAAACAAAGAAATGAATAGCAACAAACCAAACTCAGTTCTTGAGAAAGAGTGACAAAAATATTACCACCTTGTAGCTGGACTGATCAAGAAAGAAGAGGGAGACAGCCCAAATTGCTAAAGTCAGAAATGAAAGAGAGGGTATTACAACTAACCTTACAAAAAGAAAAAGAACTCGGCCGGGCACGGTGGCTCAAGCCTGTAATCCCAGCACTTTGGAGGCTGAGGCGGATGGATCACGAGGTCAAGAGATCGAGACCATCCTGGTCAACATGGTGAAACCCCGTCTCTACTAAAGATACAAAAAATTAGCTGGGCATGGTGGCGCGTGCCTGTAATCCCAGCTACTCAGGAGGCTGAGGCAGGAGAATTGCCTGAACCCAGGAGGCAGAGGTTGCGGTGAGCCGAGATCGCGCCATTGCACTCCAGCCTGGGTAACAAGAGTGAAACTCCGTCTCAAAAAAAAGAAAAAGAAAAAGAACTCAAAGGAAATCCTAGAGAAAATCGTATGCTAAGAAATTAGATAGTCTGGATGAATTGGCAAATTCCTAGACAGACACAAACTACCAAAGATGACTGGGGAAGAAATGAAAACCACAAGTAGACCTGTAACACGTGAGGGACTGGCGTAGTCAGTTAGAAACACCACACAGAGGAAAGGCCACACTCAGAGGGGCTCACTGCTGAATTCTACCATGTGGAAGGAAGAATTAAAACCACACTTTTACAAACGCCTTCAAAATATAAGAGGAATTACTTCCTAAGCCATTCTATGCGGCCAGTCTTATCCTGATAACAAAACTAGTCAAACATATTACAAGAAAAGAACATCACAGACCAATGTCCTTCATGAATTTATGTGCAAAAATCCTCAAAAAACCACTAGCAAACTGGATCCAGCACCACACAAAAGGGATTCTTCACGTGATCAAGTGTTCCAGGAACACACAGTCAGTTTAACACCCAAGGGTCAACTGATGGAATGCACCATATTAATAAAGAGTGTGGGAAGTAGAAAAGTTGCTTTTTAAAGTTTCCTTTCTTGTTAAAGAGTAAGTGTGTTAATAACTTTGTGAAAACCTACGTAGCTGTTAGACACGCCGTGCTTACAGGCACGTAGTACATTCTATGTCCTTGTACTTTAACCAAGGTATCTGTGCTGGACGTGCTCACGGGCATGTCCCAGCTCTCCATTGCTGTTACCTGTTTAGAAAAGTGTTAAGTTGTTCGCCAATTGGGTTTTAGTTTAGATTGTGGGGTCTGGCTCCAGCCAACGGGGATCAGACACAGCAGTGAGGACGGCCCCAGATGTGTGAGGGATAAATTTGTCTGTTTTCCTTTGTTCATTGTACTCTCATGGCACGATGGCTAGCGAGGGTCCCCTTCCTGCAGCCCAGGAAATAAAAACTGCGTTTCTGAAAAATCCTTTGTCTCAGTGCTGATTTTTCTGAGCATCTATTTCCAACAAGGAGCAAAAGCATTCGAACAGGTACACAGAGGCAGCTGACAAAGCCTGCCCCTCCTTCACAATCAAAACACTCAAGGACTAGGAATAGAAGGGAACTTCTTGAACCTGATACGGGACATTTACAAAGCCCCCCAGCTAACATCACTCTTAACGGTGAAAGACGTGCGTGTTCCTTAAGATCAGCGGGCTTGTCATCTAAGCCCAGGAAAGCAAGGATGTTTCCTGTTGCCCTTCTGCACTGGAGGTTCCAGCCGGGGCAGTCAAGCAAGGAGAGAAATAAAAGGCATCCACATTGGAAATAAACAAGTAAACCTGTCTCTTTTTGCAGGTGATATGGTCTTGTATACGACAAATCCGCCAAAAAAACTAAATAAAGAAGTTTAGCAAGGTTTCAGGGTTCAAGATCCACCTGCAAAAGACCATGTATTTCTACACACCCGTCATTAACAGCTCGGAATGAAATCAGCAAGACAAGTCTGTTTACAATAGCTTGGAAAAGAATCAAATGCTTAGGAATCAGTTTAACAGAAGAAGCCCGAGACTGATTACTGAAACCCATAAACCACTATCGAGAGAAATTGAAGATCTAAATAAGCAAAAAGACGTCCCACGTTCACAATCGAAATAACGGATGCCCTTTTTGGAGAAACTGACGAACTGACCCAAAAATTCACGTGAAGCCAAGGGACCCAGAGGCCAAAGCAATCTTGGAAAAGAACAAACTAGGACGCACACTTCCGAATTTCAGAACTTACTAGAAGGCTGCGTGAACCGAGACGGTGGGGTTCCGGCCCAAGGACAGGCATCAGTGGAGCCGAACTGAGACCCTCAAAATAAACCCTTATGCTAATGGCCAACTGGTTTCAACAAGGATGCCAGGGTGCTTCGCTGGGGAAGGAACAGTCTTGTCAACAGATGGTGCTGGGACAACAGCAGAGGCACAACCAGGACCGGCTCTTACCGCACACCAGCCCAGAGAAAAAGCGAGAGCCGTAAAACTCTTAGAAGAACAACACAGGCATCAACCTGGGCAATGGTTTCTAGCCAGGACACCAAGAGCACGGTGATCAGAGACTGATCAGCGGAACGTCATCAAAAGTTCAAAAGTTTGTGCACAAAATGGCATCATAAAGAAAGTGACAAGTAAGCCCACAGATTCACAAAAAAAGATTCAACTCATACATCTGGTAAGAGACTAGCATCCTTATGCAAAGAATTCTTGGCCACGTGTGCTGGCTCACGCCTGTAATCCCAGCAGTTTGGGAGGCCAAGGCAAGTGGATCACCCGAGGTCAGGAGTTCGAGACTAGCCCCGCCAACATGGTGAAACGCTGTCTCTACTAAAAACACAAAAATTAGCTAGGCGTGGTGGTGGGTGCCTGTAATCCCAGCTAATTGGGAGGTTGAGGCAGAGAACTGCTTGAAGTCAGGAGGCAGAGGTTGCAGTGAGCCGAGATTATACCATTGCCCTCCAGCCTTGGCAAAAGAGAGACTCCATCTCAAAAAAAAAAAAAAAAAAAGAACTCTTATAACTCAATAATACAAAAGATAACTCAATTGAAAAGTGGGCAAAGGACAAAAAGAGATGTTTCTTCCAAGAATATGTACAGATGGCCGAGTTAGCACAGGAGGAGATGCTCAACATGGTGGGTCCTTAGAGAAGTGAGTCAAAGCAACAACAAAGCCACTTCTCAGCCACTGGGATGCAAGCATCTTTCTCAATGGACAGTAATAAGTGTTGGCAAGAAGCTGGAGAAACTAGAATGCTGGGACTTGGCAGGCAGGAATGCGGAATGCAGCAGCCTCTCTGGAAACCAGCCCAGCAGGTCCTCAAAAACTTAAGCATGGAGTTCCTGTATGAGCCAGCCTTGCATTCCCGGGTATCTAAGAGAAATGCAAACATACCCACACAAAACCCTAAAAATAACTACTCACGTGCCGGGCGCGGTGGCTCACATCTGTAACCCCAGCACTTTGGGAGGCCAAGGCGGGCGGATCACGAGGCCAAGAGATTGAGACTGTCCTGGCCAACATGGTGAAACCCCATCTCTACTAAAAATACAACTTAGCCAGGCGTGGTGGCGCGCGCCTGTACTCCCAGCTACTCAGGAGGCTGAGGCCGAAGAGTTGCTTGAACCCAGGAGGCAGAGGATGCAGTGAGCCGAGATTGAGCCACTGCACTCCAGCCTGGCAACAGAGCAAGAGTCTGTCTCAAAAAAAAAAAAAAAAAACTGCTCGTGCTACGTAATTCACAGCATCCGAAAAGTGGAAACGGTCCAGCACGGTGCCTCACGCCTGTAATCCCAGCATTTTGGGAGGCCAAGTCGGGTGGATCATCTGAAGTCAGGAGTTCAAGAGCAGCCTGGCCAACATGGTGAAACCTTGTTTCTACTAAAAATACAAAAGTCGGCCAGGCATAGTTGCAGGTGCCTGTAATCCCAGCTACTCAGGAGGCTGAGGCAGGAGAATCACCTGAACCCGGGAGGTGGAGGTTACAGTGAGCCGAGATTGCACCACTGCACTCCAGCCTGGGTGACAGCATGAGAGTCCATCTCAGAAAGAAAGAAAATAAAACTAATTAATTTTTAAAAAGAAATAAGAGTGGAAACTGATGAACGGGTAAATAAACTGTGGTGTGTCTGCACAGCGGGGTCCTAGTCAGTGGCAAACAGGAAGTAAATACTGATACATGATAAACCCTGAAAACGTGATGTCAAGCGAAGGAAGTCAGACACCAGAGACTGCCCATTACATCATCCAGTTCACAGGGAATGCGCAGAACAGGCAACTGGAAAGCAGCTTCGTGGGCGGCTGGGGCTGAGGGCGGGGCGTGGGGAGTGGCTGTCCCGGGAGGCTGGGTCTTTTCAGGGTGATGCAGATGTTATGAAATTAGATTCTCTAACAATACGGAAAACCACTGACGTGTGCACTTTCTGCAGGTAAACTATCGCAGTGAAGCTGTTAAAAAACACTGTTCTATATGAAAAGTGTTCTCTCTGGCCAGGCACGGTGGCTCACACCTGTAATCTCAGCACTTTGGAAGTTCAAGGTGGGCAGATTACTTGAGCTCAGGAGTTCGAGACCAGCCTGAGCTACACGGTGAAACCCTTGACTCTACAAAACCACAAAAATGAGCTGGTGTGTTGGTGTGCATATGCAGTCCCAGCTACAGGGGAGGCAGGTGGGAGGATAACTTGAGCCCAGGAGGTGGATGCACCACTGCACTCCAGCCTGGGTGACAGAGCAAGACCCTGTCAAAAAGAAAGGAAGGAAGGAAGGAAAGAAGGGAGGGACAGAGGGAGGGAGGGAGGAATTCCCTCCATCAAGAGAAGGAGGAAGTTATTTCTGATTGAGGTGAGAGGGAAAGGAGAAATGGGGTGACATGCTATTTCAGGGGGCTGTCAGCTGATGCCCCAGGTGCCCTCGGCCCACTGACCTTCGCATGGCACCGCCCACTCCCCCACCAGGCCCATCCTCCTCCCTCCCCTGGGCAGTGGGAGCCCCTTCCATTTCCTGCCACAGAAGCTAGGGAGTGAATGCCCCCAGGGAGATGCCGCCCCGATAGGAAGTGCAAGACCCTCATGGGAGCTGGCCTCGCTCCCACTCACGCTGCTGCCCCTCTCTGGCCTTTCTGCTGCTTCCCAGCATCCCCACCCGAGCTCCCCGGGGCCCGCTGCTACCGTCAATGTAGCCCGGGATCTGCCCGAAGATGGTGAGGTAGGAGTGGTAGACGGCCCCTCGGAAGATCCAGTCCACGCGGCGCTCGTTGTGGATGAGGATGGCCTGCTTGGCCACCCCGAAGGACACCACCCACACCGCCAGCAGGAAGAGGAAGAAGAAGACGTCCTTCATCTGCCGGGAACGCAAGGTAGGTGAGCTGCACTCCCCCGGCCCCAGACGCTCACTGGGCACAGAGGCAGGCCCGGCAGCGGCGGCAAAAACACTGCCACTCACAGCACACGGCACGCCAGGAGGTTCCCGGGAGCAGCCCTGGGAGCCTTCACACTCTCATGGACTGCTGGGCACCCCAGGGTGCAAGAGGGGTCAGACATAACCGCAACCCCAGGAGGAAAGCTCCCAGAGCTGAATCCGAGGTCAGGAATGAGCGGGGATCAGAGAGGAGAATGAGGGAAGACTTCCTGGGAGATGTGACCTACAGGCAAAGATATGAGAAGGGCATTCTTGGGAGCCCAGGGGGCAAAGCAGGGATGGGGAGCCTGCAGCTGTGCTGAAGCCCCGTCCGGACCCCTGGCCAGGGGCCTGCCCTCCCCGAGCGCCATCCTGGGCTGCAGGCTGCCGTGGAGCCCGTGCCCTTACCATGCGCTTCACAATGATGATCTTGGGCCCCAGCGTCTTACTGACGGTGAAGATGTGCATGAGCCGGAGGCAGAACAGGATGAAGTCCAGAGAGAGGATGACGCGCCCGGGGTACAGCGTCTCCGGGATGAGCCTGGCCGCCAGCAGACGCACACGCACCTCAGCCTCCTGCTCACGGCTGCCCCAGAGCTGTGCCCCACCACCCTCCACCTGTCCCAGCCCAGGCGGGCCCTGGAGGCAAATGGCTGTGACGGGCCTGCATCCCAGGTGTTCAAAGCTGGCATGAGGCTGAGGAGTGGAGCCTCCCACTTTCCTTCAGAAAGGTCTGGATGCCCAGTCCTACAGGGCAGCCTGGCACAGGGCACCCTGGGGAGCCAGAGATAGCCAGGGCCCTCTTGCCTCAGAGAAAAGGGGTGTGGCCTCACAGAGACCCAAGGACGTAAGGGGCAGTGCGGTGACCCCCGCGGCAGGGAGGCGGAGGGAGGAAGCGGCAGCTGCATGTCCCTGGAGCTGGGACAATTCCAGCGGTCACCATCCATGGCCCTTGCACATGGACAATCTCAGCTCTGCAAGGAGCTCTCGTGCCCCTTCTGTGCTCCCTCAAGGATCCCAAGGGTAGGTGGGGCGCTGTTGCCCGGACACCCATTGGACAGATGACAATCCAGGGTTCAGGGAGGAGCTGAGCCTTGCCTAGTGCTGCTGGCTCCCGGCCTGGCCTGAATTCATGCCCAGGGTCTGGCTGCCTCAGACAGGTGCCCTCCGTCAGGTGACGCCACTCACCTGCAGGTCAGACCTGCCATGAAGAGCAAGATGGCGCCAACGTCCAGCTTATTCCAGAAGTCGCTGAAATACGAGGCTGCCTTCTTCATCAGCCCGCACTCGTCAGGGTCATAGAAGAGCTACTGGGAAGAGGGGCGGTGGGGGGGGCAGACGTGCTGTCACTCTTACCGTCCTCACTGTCACTGTCACTGCACTATCCACTATCATCACTGTCACTGTCACTGTCAGCATCTTCACTGTCACGGCCACTGTGCCGTCACTATCCACTATCATCACAGTCACGTCACTATCCACTATCATCACTGTCACGTCACTATCCACTATCATCACAGTCACGTCACCATCCACTATCATCACAGTCACGTCACCATCCACTATCATCACTGTCACGTCACCATCCACTATCATCACTGTCACGTCACTATCCACTATCATCACTGTCATGTCACCATCCACTATCATCACTGTCACTGTCACTATCAGTATCTTCACTGTCACGGCCACTGTGCCGTCACTATCCACTATCATCACAGTCACGTCACTATCCACTATCATCACTGTCACGTCACTATCCACTATCATCACAGTCACGTCACCATCCACTATCATCACTGTGCCGTCACCATCCACTATCATCACTGTCACGTCACTATCCACTATCATCACTGTCACTGTCACTATCAGTATCTTCACTGTCACGGCCACTGTGCCGTCACTATCCACTATCATCACAGTCACGTCACTATCCACTATCATCACAGTCACGTCACTATCCACTATCATCACTGTCACGTCACTATCCACTATCATCACTGTCACGTCACTATCCACTATCATCACTGTCACATCACTATCCACTATCATCACTGTCACATCACTATCCACTATCATCACTGTCACGTCACCATCCACTATCATCACTGTCACTGTCACTATCAGTATCTTCACTGTCACGACCACTGTGCCGTCACTATCCACTATCATCACAGTCACGTCACTATCCACTATCATCACTGTCACGTCACTATCCACTATCATCACAGTCACGTCACCATCCACTATCATCACTGTCACGTCACCATCCACTATCATCACTGTGCCGTCACCATCCACTATCATCACTGTGCCATCACCATCCACTATCATCACAGTCACGTCACCATCCACTATCATCACAGTCACGTCACTATCCACTATCATCACAGTCAGTCACGTCACTATCCACTGTCATCACTGTCACGTCACCATCCACTATCATCACAGTCACGTCACCATCCACTATCATCACAGTCACGTCACCATCCACTATCATCACTGTCACGTCACCATCCACTATGATCACTGTGCCGTCACCATCCACTATCATCACTGTCACGTCACTATCCACTATCATCACTGTGCCGTC
Organism: Saguinus oedipus; assembly: GCA_031835075.1. NCBI lineage: Eukaryota > Metazoa > Chordata > Mammalia > Primates > Cebidae > Saguinus > Saguinus oedipus. The sequence goes on from CM063186.1 coordinate 67,894,839, forward strand.
ACTATCTTCACTGTCAGTCACTGTCACTATCATCACAGTCACATCACTATCCTCACTGTCTGTCACTGTCCCATCACTACTATCACTGTCATCACAATCACTGTCACTGTCACTGTGACTATTGTCACCATCCTGTCACCTTCACTGTCATATCACTCTCCACTGTCAGCATGACAGTCATTGTCACTCTCATCACTGTCACTGACACTATCATCACAGTCAGCAAATCCAAATGCTGTGTCCACTCCAGTCTGAAGAGAGCTGGGTCAGTGAGGGAAATGGGGACGGGACAGAGCGGGACAACACAGGGTGGCACTGGCAGCAGCTTCCCCCGGTCTCCTGCTCATTGGGCACCTGTGTGTGCATGTATGTGTGTGTATGTATGTATACTCTGCATGTGTATATGTGTGGATATGTATGTGTGCATGTATGTGTATGTATGTGTGCATATACTGTGTATGTGCATATGTCCATATGCGTATGTGTGCATGTATTCTGTATGTGTATATGTGTGCATGTATTTTTGTGTGTGCATGTGTGTACATATATATGTCTGTGTCTATGTGTATGTGTGTGTTCATGTGTGTAGGTGTGCATGTTTGTGTGCATTTGTCTGTGTGTGTTATATGCTTGTGTATAGATGTCTATGTGTATATGTGTAGATGTCTATGTGTGTGTATGTCTGTGTATGTGTGTATACATGTGTACATGTGTATGCGTGTGTATATGCATATGTATGTATGTCCGTGTATGTGCACATGCATACATGTGTGTATGCATGTTTGCATGTGTATATACATATATATGTATGCATGTCTTTATGTATTTGTGTATGCATGTGTCGTGTGTGTGCATGTGTGTGCACTTGTGTATGTGTGTATGCATGTGTATGTGTGCATGCATGCACATTTGCATGTGTGCATGTATGCTTGTATATGTATGTATGTGGGTGTGTGTATGTGTGGATATTTGTATGTGTATGCATATGTGTGTATATATATATCCATCTATGCATGTGTATGTGTATGCATGTGTGCATGTTTGTATACATGTATTTGTGTGTACTGTGTATACGTGTGTCTGTATGCATGTGTATGTGTGCATGTGTGTAGTGTGTATGTATGTGTATGCATGTGTATTTGTATACATGTGTACATGTGTGTATCTATGTGTATGCACACGTGTGCATGTGTGTGTGTATGCATGTGCGTGTGTGCGCATGTGTGTGTATGTTTGTGCGTGTGTGTGTTGTATCAGTCCCCTTCTCACTGTCAGGCACCAGCTGCCTTCCCACAAGGATCTTTGCTCTGTTGGGTCCACATTGCTTCTTCAGCAAGCCGAGAGGGCAGGATCCCGGCAGGGGCTGTGGGAGCCCCCATTTGGCCTGCCTGGCAGGAGTCCCCACACTATCCCTAGTCCTAGGCCCCAGACCCCAGCAGCTGGACAGGTGGGGCAGGTGAGTGGCAGGACCAACCAGGGCCCTCCTCGGATCACAGACAGATGCAGGGAGAAGGAAGTGTCCCCTCTGCTCTCAGGCTGCGCCCATGAGGCTGGGCCTTGGGGTGCGTGGATGCCTCTGCCCCCTCATAGAGAGGGTCTGGTGGCAGAAGCCATGTGGCAAGAGGAGGGCCAAGGAGAGCCCGGCAGAGCCAGGGCCTGCCCAGTCCTAGCACTGCTCTTCCTTCCTAGGGATAGTGGCTCCCCCAGGGCCCCCAGTAGGCAGTGGTGTCACAGTGCACACTGCTTCCTAACTGGGGGCCTGCTGGTCCACCAAGGTCAGAGAGCAGAGGTGAGTCTAAGCCAGGACCATTGCCCCTTGGGCCAACCCCACCCCCTCCCCGCTGCCCTGAGGGGCCCATGGGCCTATTTCCCATGCAGCAGCTGCCAGCAGGTGTGGGCACCAAGGGGGCCCACTGGAGACCCCATACAGTAAGGGATTCGCCCCGCCTGGAGGGCAGCTTGGCCTTGCCCAACTCCAGGGAGGTCGCCTCTAAGCCCTTGGAACGTCTGCTGATGAGGGTCTTTGTTTACCGGGGGCCTGGGCCACACCAGGGAGTTCCACAGTGTGATCTGGGGTGGGGCCCAGGGCAGTTTTCAGCTTGACCTCCGGAGCGCTGGAGACTGAGGTCAACTGTGTGGTGCCAGCTGCACCTCTGGGACTGACCCCCAGAGACACCAAGGCCCGTGAGCCTCCCTGGGGACCGTGTTCCGTGCATGAGGGCACCTGTCACCGCTGGGAGGATGGAGTGCTGCCCACACTCCAGGGGAGGGACTGCCTGGATGCTCTGGGCTCACGGCTGTCCTGGATGCAGCTGGGTCCCTTCCCCTGGCTGGTTTGCTCTGTAGACTTTTGCTTAATAAACTATGAGTGAACATTGCCACTCCCCGGTGTCTGTGAGTCCTTCTGGCTTGTTCCTGAATGTAACGAGTCTTAGGGACCCCACGCCTTGCACTGCTCTTTCCAGGGGACGGACACACCTTGTGGACATTCAAAGTCCACAAGGCCATGGCATCCCACCTTGAGCCGATCGGCGCAGGTCTCCAGGAGGGGAGGGAAAGCAGGGAAGCAGGTGCCAGGGGCATGAGGAGGGAGGGGTTGGAGGGCGCGGCCCCAGGCACCCATTTTGGGGAGGGAGCACTGGGTGGGCTAGGCAGAGTATACTCTAGGCCCCGGGTCCCCTGTGAGAACTTGGCCAAGTGGGTGGCCCCAGGCTGGGGCACAGGAAAGCGGGTGGGGCTGTACCTGCCGCATCTCCTCGCACACCAGGGAGAAAAGCCAGAGGTAGATGGCACACTCGCACCAGGAGGGCATGGGCTGGAAGTCCACCATGAGCACATAGGCGAACAGGCAGAGGAAGGCGAAGTAGGAGAGGATGTTCAGGAGGAAGACCACCACGGGCGCGGTGAAGAAGGCGCGGGTGCGGGCCGCGGGGCTGCTCACCTCCCGCAGCCTCTTCTCCCTGTGGAGAAGAGATGGTGACTGCGAGGGCCGGTGTCCTGACCTCCACAGGCCCTGGCCAGCCCGTGACCCCCCGTGCCCCTCAGAGAGCCGCACTTTAGGGGCAAAAGCAGTCAGGGATCCAGGGCCAGCTACAGGTGAAGCCAGCACAGCACAGCCCGGGAGCCCCAGATGCAGCCACTGGGGTGGAGCTGGCCCTGCCCCGCAAAGTGAGGACACAGGGACGCCCTCCGACATCCATGGCCCTGATCTTCATGCTGCACACAGGGAGGCAGGGCCCAAGTCCAGCCTTGGCTGGGCCCCAGCTTCGGAGCTCCCGGTGCTCAGTGACGCTCAGGCCTCAGTCGCCCTCCTGTAAATGGGGACAGGCTTTCCTCGACGTCTTCACTGGGGGCAGGGCTGACCACACTCCCGCTGTGGTGTGCCTTGGTCCCAGGTCCCTATCCCGGGGCCACTGGAACGGGGGCAGAGGCGGCCGTCAGCAACGCGGTTCTGCCGTCCTTGGGACAGCAGGGAGGAGCCAGCACTGCTTTAGGGCATCTGAGCCACTCCTCCCTGCCTCAGTTTCCCACCAGGACTCCTGAGAACTCAGGTGCCATCCTGGCCATCAGAAGGGGAAGGAGGCGGGCAGTGTGGCCTGCGGGTTGAAGAAGGGGCTCAGCCACCTCACTGGGGTCTTGAATCTGCCCTGACCCGCAGGAGACCCTGGGCCTCCGTCCAGCCCTCAGTAAAACACAGCAGACTCCATGACACCCCCGCAAGCCTCTGAGGACGTGCGGGTGGGGACACCAGGCCCGGCCAGGTGTTCAACCACGGCCAGAATGTCCTCCTCCTTCAGAAGGGAAAGCGATTCCACCAATACCGGTTCTGCAGCCGTGGCTCGCTGCACCCACCCCAGACCCGCACTCACTGCCCCCCCAGACCCGCACTCACTGCCCCCCCAGACCTGCACTCACTGCCCCCCCAGACCCGCACTCGCTGCCCCCCCAGACCCGCACTCGCTGCCCCCCAGACCCGCACTCGCTGCCCCCCCAGACCCGCACTCGCTGCCCCCCAGACCCGCACCCACTACCCCCCCAGACCCGCACTCGCTGCCCCTCCAGACCCGCACTCACTGCCCCCCAGACCCGCACTCGCTGCCCCTCCAGACCCGCACTCACTGCCCCCCAGACCCGCACTCTCTACCCACCCAGACCCGCACTCGCTGCCCCTCCAGACCCGAACTCACTGCCCCCCAGACCCGCACTCACTACACCCCCAGACCCGCACTCACTACCCCTCCAGACCTACACTCACTGCCTGTGCCCCAGACTGGCTCAGGTCTGCGGTGCTGGCAGGAAACCATGGGTTCTGGCCTCCCTGACCCCAGGCTGCTGTGGCAGAGGGACCATGGGGCTCTGCTCCGCTTCCCACCCTCATCTCCTTGGCTCCAGGATCCAGGCACGACCCTGAGGACACATGACTTGCTCCCAGGAAGGGGATGTGGGGAAGGTCCTGAGCCCCCAGGAGCCCCTCCGGCAGCCCCGCAGCCCCGCAGCCCCGCAGCCCCGCAGCTTTTTGGCACCTGAAGGAGATGAGGCCGGTGAGGAGCAGCGGGAAGACCAGCATGCACAGGATCACGCGCCACAGCCCGTTGTCCACACAGAGCTGGCCCCACCACACCTTAGTCAGGAAGGCCTGCGGATGAGGGCAGTCTTAGGATGGCAGTGCCCAGCCCTGTGGCCCAGATGGTGCCCATCAGCTGTCTGCTGAGGACTCGGGGTGCCTAGTGGACACAGCTGGCCTGCGGTCTCACAGTAGAAAGTGGTGAAGACACAGAGCTTGCCCTGGGGCTTTTGGTGCCCAATCCCACCTTTCCTGGGCCCCAAGCTGTGGGACCCCATCTCTGCTGGCTTCTAAGGCCACACAGTTGCAGGCTCTCGAGAGTTGGCCCCTCTGAGCTCTGTAGCTGGTGACGGGACCCCCCAGGCCTCCTCAGGCCTGGCACGATGGGGGCTCATGGACCTGGCAATAGCTCGGAGCTCCAAGGAAGCCCAGCGTGCGAAGGAAGGGCAGGCGCTGCAGGCCAGGCCCTGCCGGGGGTGTCAGGGCCATGCTGAGGGCAGCCATGCCTGGGAGCCCCTGCCGCTCCGGGAAGGACCCGCCGTGTCCCGCGTATCCCTCCAGGGAAAGAGGGCGGCTGGCTGCCTGTGCTCCCAGGTAGGACCGTCTGTCCATCCGTGGGGACGTGAATTGCGACCTCTGCAGCCACCAGCTCCTGCTTTTGCTTTACGTTGCTTTCCCATCTGTACAATGGGAGGTCAGAGCCTGGAGCAGGTGGCCGAGGGATCAGGCACTGTCCCCAAGCTGCCAAGAGGCCCGAGGCCGGTGTGAGTGTGCGTGCCGACTGCAGAACGGGAGGCCGTGTCTGCCCTGCAGGCACTGCGTGTGTCTGTTTCCGGAGGGGGCCCTTGGAAGGTCACCTGGATGCCCCCGTGAGACACAAACTTCATGTCCTTGGCCTCCAGGGCGAGCTGCAGGCAGGTGGTCTTCCCCCAGGCCTCGGACACGCGGATGAGCAGCTTCTGAGCTCTCTCTTCGTCCTTCCGGTAGCACTCGGTGAAGACCCCTGCGGGGAGATGGAAGAGCCACGTCAGAGCGGCAGGTCACACTGGCTGAGCCCAGGGGACGGGTCAGAGGGCGACAACTCCGGACAGGAGCACCGGGGCACTGGGAGGAGCACTGGGCAGGGCTGGGCAAATGTGGGGCTGCTGTGTCTAAACACCCGGGCCAGGGAAGAGGACCCCGGGGAGAGGGCTCGTAGGGCTGAAGCCGCCTCTACAAAAATCATGTCAGGGAGAAAAATATGACAGGGACGGGGAACTGACCCAAGCGACTCCATCTCGCTTCTCACCCCCAGGCTGCCCTTGTCCATGCCTGGGCGGAAGCTACACTAAGTTAGACAGGAACTCAGTTTGTAGTTTAACTGCCAAACAAAGCTGACAACAGCCCTTTCCTGCCTGAGGACCAGTCTGCCTTCGACAGGCTGACCAAGTAGCCACAGATTCGAAATTATGGTTTAGGAGTCATGAAGCCGGAGGCCACCAGATCCCGAACCTCCAAACTCTTCCCAGAATGACGTCACTGGCGGAAAACCTAGGACATTTTCACAGCCTGCACCGGATACACTGTCACCACCCCCACTGGAAATCTGGCTCAGCCAGTTCTGTGACCACACCCAGGAGCAGAAGAACCCACTTCCATCCCTATGGCCTCAACTCGGACCCAACCAATCAGCACTCCCCACTCCCTGACCCTACCCACCAAATCATCCTCAAAAAACTCCACTCTCCAAACGTTCAGAGACTGATTCGGGGGATGAAAGTCCAGCCTCCCATTCAGCCAGCTCTGTGTGAATTAAACTCTTTCTCTATTGCAGTCTCGCTGTCTTAACAAATGGGCTCTATCCAGGCAGTAGGCAAGATGGACCCACTGGGTGGTTACAGGGCCGAGACCCAGGGATGAGGACCCCAGGCTGAGGGCACATGGGGCTGAGACTCAGGGATGGGAAACTCCAGGTGAGGGGCGTGCATGGCTGAGACCCAGGGAGGGGACCCCAGTGGGGGCGTGCAGAGCTGAGCTGTGGCCTGCAGCCTGTGCCCAGCAGGGCTCACCTATGGCTCTCTGCTCATACTCCTCCGCCAGTGCCAGCATCTCCTCCGAGCTGTCCGTGTCCTCCTCCTCCTTGGACAGCTCCTTCAGGATCTTGCTGCAGGCCAAGGCCGCCGCGATGCAGTCCTGGCTCTGTGGACCCGAGGAGCCACCGTGAGACTCTAAAGGGCCTAGCCGGGCTCAACCCAGCCTGGGGAAGCCAACACACTGCCCGGGTGATGAACACAGAGGCCAGGGACAGTGCAGGCCACTGCGCAGTCCCCATCTGTGACCACATCTATGAAGACGATCTGAGTCCCACCCCAATCAATACATAACCTCCCTCTGATGGCCCAGGCTCCTGTGTGGCCTGTGAGAGGGGTCTGCTTGCCCTGCAAAGCCTAATAGACAGCATGTGCCCAGCACATGCACCCGCCTCACCAGAACCCATGTCAGCTACAAGGCTGGTACCACCCAGCCTGTGGGTGCACAGCAAGGCTCAGCCCTGGACATAACCACAGGACGAGTTTTTTTAGCAGAACTTTTAATTTAAAAATTCTTTTCCTGGTCCCAGCACGGTGGCTCATGCCCGTAATCCCAGCACTTTGGGAGGCCGAGGCAGGCGGATCATGAGGTCACGAGTTCAAACCGAGCCTGGCCAATATGGTAAAACTCTGTCTCTACTAAAAATATAAAAACTTAGCCAGGTGCAGTGGCACGTGCCTGTTGTTCCAGCTACTTGGGAGGCTGAGGCAGGAGAATCACTTGAACCCAGGACGCAGAGTTTGCAGCGAGCTGAGATCACGCCACTGCTCTCAAGCCTGGGCGACAGAGTGAGACTCTATCTCGAAAAAAAAAATCCTTTCCTGCCTAGAGCTACGTTCTTCGTTCTCCAGCTCTGGGCGCCCCGTCCTTCCTGGTGTTGGAGAAGCCATGCCCCCTCCACAGCCCCTGCGTGCAGCTGGCCTCAGGCACTCTGGCCACGCTCCCCAGCTGGCTGCTGGCCTATAGCTGTGTCTGCTGAGAAGCCGGTCTTGTTACCTGAGCCCAGATGATTCCTGCCAGCTCCCGACGGTTCTGGACGATGGCCCAAATGAGAAGGTCGCGAATGGGGTCCATGGTGAAGGTCACATGACTTGAGGAACGCTTGTAGAGGGACCGGAGGCTCACACCCTGCACCTGCTGAGGAGTGGACAGTCAGAGCCCCAGCTGGGCCCCACTAGCTCAGAGTCACTTGGGGAACCTGCTGGAGGTACAGGCCCTGACCTCAGCCCCAACCTCAGGATCACCGTTCCTGGAATGCTACAACCTGCATTTTCAGCAACGCCCGGAAATCATTCTCATGCACACTGAAGTTTTTTTGTTTTTTGTTTTGTTTTGTTTTTTTTGAGACAGAGTCTTGCTTTGTCGCCAGGTGCCAGGCTGGAGTGCAGTGGCGCGATCTTGGCAGACTGCAGCCTCTGCCTACTAGGTTCAAGCAATTCTCCTGCCCCAGCCTCCCGAGTTACTGGGACCACAGGCGCACATGACCACTCCTGGCTAATTTTTGTATTTTTAGTAGAGACAGGTTTTCACCACGTTGGCCAGGATAGTCTCGATCTCTTGATCTCATGATCTACCTGCCTCAGCCTCCCAAAGTGCTGGGATTACAGGCATGACCCGCCATACCCGGCCCACACTGAAGTTTTTAAAACCACTGTTCTGGAGACATCCAGAAACATCTAGAAAGTGAAATATCCATCTAACTCCTTTACCAACGTTTGTAGACTCTTGTTTCATGTCAGGCACGTCAAGGTTCCCTACTCTTATCTGATGGCATCAAAGCCACTTTCAATGAACTAAAGTTCTAGCCCAGTGGAGTCTGTTATAGGTCTGTGACTGTCTTCTTTCTGAGAGACGCTGCCTCAGGGAACATCTCCCACCAGGGAACATCTGCCAGGTGGGTAACAAGGCGCACACATGAGCCAGGGCAGGGCACCTTGCCCAGCCCCACCTCCCCTACCTGGCTGGGCTTCAGGAATCGTGCACTCACGTAGCTGACAAACACTTCCCAGAAGTAGAAAACACATCTCCATCATCACATACTGTACAAAACACACTTCAAGTGATCCTAGAAATTTCCAAAAGGTTTTTCATTATCAAGAAATGTGTTTCTCTTCCTAAACCACAGGTATGGATAAGCCTACGCTGCTGCTTCGGACCTTCCTAAGCATATCCCTACTGAGTGTCTTAAATAAATGCACTGGACTTAGGAAGCGCAGACTGTGAATGTGTAAAACCAAGCCATACCCAGCCAGGCACGGTGGCTCACACCTGTAATCTCAGCACTTTGGGAGACCAAGGCAGGTGGATCACCTGAGGTCGGGAGTTCAAGACCAGCCTGACCAACACGGTGAAACCCCATCTTAAAAAAAAAGATTAAAAATAAATAAAATAAAGGATAACAATAATTCTAAAAAAAAAAAATGATACCAGAGCAAAACAAATATACCTCCGCAAATAAAACTGTCACCAAAGGGTTAAGCATTCTGATGCAAACACCCTGAAAACTTTGACAAGAGAATCCAGCATATTAAACTCGCACTGAGGTCAAGCTGAAATTCAAAACAGAAATAAAAACATGTTTCACTATCAGAAAATTTACTAAAATAATTCACCAAATTCATGAGTCAAAGAAGAAAAGCGGCTGAATCTTCTCAAAGGCATCTGACAAAACAGCACTGATGCTCTGCTTTAGTGGGATTAAAACCTAATGAATCAGAGAAGATAAATACCCCCAAGAGGAAATACAAACACAAAATCCAGCATCATCCCTGACATTGAGACACTGCAAGGTTCCCATTGATTCATGGTGGAGACTAAAGCAGGATTCACACTGAATCAGGGTACAGATTAGAGCAGGATTCCCACTGAATCAGGGTGGAGATTAGAGCAGGATTCCCACTGAATCAGGGTACAGATTAGAGCAGGATTCCCACTGAATCAGGGTACAGATTAGAGCAGGATTCCCACTGAACCAGGGTACAGATTAGGGCAGGATTCACACTGAATCAGGGTACAGATTAGAGCAGGATTCACACTGAATCAGGGTACAGATTAGAGCAGGATTCACACTGAATCAAGGTGGAGATTAGAGCAGGGTTCCCACTGAATCAGGGTGGAGATTAGAGCAGGGTTCCCACTGAATCAGGGTGGAGATTAGAGCAGGATTCCCACTGAACCAGGGTACAGATTAGAGCAGGATTCCCACTGAATCAGGGTGGAGATTAGAGCAGGATTCCCACTGAATCAGGGTACAGATTAGAGCAGGATTCACACTGAATCAGGGTGGAGATTAGAGCAGGATTCCCACTGAATCAGGGTGGAGATTAGAGCAGGATTCCCACTGAATCAGGGTGGAGATTAGAGCAGGGTTCACACTGAATCAGGGTGGAGATTAGAGCAGGATTCCCACTGAATCAGGGTACAGATTAGAGCAGGGTTCACACTGAATCAGGGTGGAGATTAGAGCAGGATTCCCACTGAATCAGGGTACAGATTAGAGCAGGATTCACACTGAATCAGGGTGGAGATTAGAGCAGGATTCCCACTGAATCAGGGTACAGATTAGAGCAGGGTTCACACTGAATCAGGGTGGAGATTAGAGCAGGATTCCCACTGAATCAGGGTACAGATTAGAGCAGGGTTCACACTGAATCAGGGTGGAGATTACAGCAGGATTCCCACTGAATCAGGGTGGAGATTAGAGCAGGATTCACACTGAATCAGGGTGGAGATTAGAGCAGGGTTCCCACTGAATCAGGGTGGAGATTAGAGCAGGATTCCCACTGAATCAGGGTGGAGATTAGAGCAGGATTCACACTGAATCAGGGTGGAGATTAGAGCAGGATTCACACTGAATCAGGGTGGAGATTAGAGCAGGATTCTCACTGAATCAGGGTGGAGATTAGAGCAGGGTTCACACTGAATCAGGGTGGAGATTAGAGCAGGGTTCCCACTGAATCAGGGTGGAGATTAGAGCAGGGTTCCCACTGAATCAGGGTACAGATTAGAGCAGAATTCACACTGAATCAGGGTACAGATTAGAGCAGGATTCCCACTGAATCAGGGTGGAGATTAGAGCAGGATTCACACTGAATCAGGGTACAGATTAGAGCAGGATTCACACTGAATCAAGGTGGAGATTAGAGCAGGGTTCCCACTGAATCAGGGTGGAGATTAGAGCAGGGTTCCCACTGAATCAGGGTGGAGATTAGAGCAGGATTCCCACTGAACCAGGGTACAGATTAGAGCAGGATTCCCACTGAATCAGGGTGGAGATTAGAGCAGGATTCCCACTGAATCAGGGTACAGATTAGAGCAGGATTCACACTGAATCAGGGTGGAGATTAGAGCAGGATTCCCACTGAATCATGGTGGAGATTAGAGCAGGATTCACACTGAATCAGGGTGGAGATTAGAGCAGGATTCACACTAAATCAGGGTGGAGATTAGAGCAGGGTTCACACTGAATCAGGGTGGAGATTAGAGCAGGATTCCCACTGAACCAGGGTACAGATTAGAGCAGGATTCCCACTGAATCAGGGTACAGATTAGAGCAGGATTCCCACTGAATCAGGGTACAGATTAGAGCAGGATTCACACTGAATCAGGGTACAGATTAGAGCAGGATTCACACTGAATCAGGGTACAGATTAGAGCAGGATTCCCACTGAATCAGGGTGGAGATTAGAGCAGGGTTCCCACTGAATCAGGGTACAGATTAGAGTAGGATTCACACTGAATCAGGGTACAGATTAGAGCAGGATTCACACTGAATCAAGGTGGAGATTAGAGCAGGGTTCCCACTGAATCAGGGTGGAGATTAGAGCAGGATTCACACTGAATCAGGGTGGAGATTAGAGCAGGATTCACACTGAATCAGGGTGGAGATTAGAGCAGGGTTCACACTGAATCAGGGTGGAGATTAGAGCAGGGTTCCCACTGAATCAGGGTGGAGATTAGAGCAGGATTCCCACTGAATCAGGGTACAGATTAGAGCAGAATTCACACTGAATCAGGGTGGAGATTAGAGCAGGATTCACACTGAATCAGGATACAGATTAGAGCAGGATTCTCACTGAATCAGGGTGGAGATTAGAGCAGGATTCACACTGAATCAGGGTACAGATTAGAGTAGGATTCACACTGAATCAGGGTACAGATTAGTGCAGGATTCACACTGAATCAGGGTGGAGATTAGAGCAGGATTCCCACTGAATCAGGGTACAGATTAGAGCAGGATTCCCACTGAATCAGGGTGGAGATTAGAGCAGGATTCCCACTGAATCAGGGTACAGATTAGAGCAGGATTCACACTGAATCAGGGTGGAGATTAGAGCAGGATTCCCACTGAATCAGGGTGGAGATTAGAGCAGGATTCACACTGAATCAGTGTACAGAATAGAGTAGGATTCACACTGAATCAGGGTACAGATTAGTGCAGGATTCACACTGAATCAGGGTGGAGATTAGAGCAGGATTCCCACTGAATCAGGGTGGAGATTAGAGCAGGATTCCCACTGAATCAGGGTACAGATTAGAGCAGGGTTCACACTGAATCAGGGTGGAGATTAGAGCAGGATTCACACTGAATCAGGGTGGAGATTAGAGCAGGATTCTCACTGAATCAGGGTGGAGATTAGAGCAGGATTCACACTGAATCAGGGTGGAGATTAGAGCAGGATTCCCACTGAATCAGGGTGGAGATTAGAGCAGGGTTCCCACTGAATCAGGGTGGAGATTAGAGCATCCACTCTGCCACAGCTGCAGTCCAAACTGGGCACCTCACACAAATATGGCCTGACTGTAGGGAGAAACCAGCACCCCCGGTGAGCAGGAGTGGGGCTCAGGGAAGGGGGATCATCCTCCCTGCAGAACCTTTCATAGTGTCGGGAACTTTTGGAAAGGGTATGTTATGGACTGACCTGTGTCCCCCTAAAATTCATACGTTGAGGCCCTAACCCCCAACGTGACTATAGCATTTCGAGATAGGGCCTTTAATAAGGTCATTAAGGTTAAATGAGGCCACACTGTGGGTTCCTGAGTGGATAGGTGTGGTACCTTAAAAAAAGAGGAGTGAGGTCATGTATGGTGGCTCACACCTGCAATCCCAGCACTTTGGGAGGCCAAGACAGGAGGATCACTTGAGCCTCAGAGTTTGAGACCAGCCTGGGCCATACAATGAGAACCCATCTCTACAAAACATTAAAAAATAATAATAATACGCTGGGTGTGGTGGCACGTGCCTATAGTCCCAGCTACTCAAGAGGCTGAGGCAGGAGAATTGTTTGAGCCCAGGAGGTGGAAGGTGCAGTGAGCCATGATTGCACCACTGCACTGCAGCCTGGGCGACAGAGCCAAACCCTGTCTCAAACATAAAAATAGGCAAGGCAGAGCGGCTCAGCGGTATAATTCCAGCCTTTGGGAGGCTGAGGAGGGCGAATCGCTTGAGGCCAGGAGTTTGAGACCAGCCTGTCCAAAATGGCAAAACCATCTCTACAAAAAATAAAAAATTTGTCAGGTGTGGTGGTCCACACTTGTAGTCCCAGCTACTTGGGAGGCTGAGGTGGGAGGATTGCTTGAGCCTGGGAGGTCGAGGCCACAGTGAGCTATGATCACGCCACTGCCCTCCAGCCTGGAAGACGGATTGAAATCCTGTCTCAAAAAAATAAATAAAAGAAAAAGAAGAGGAAGCTGCACCAGAGATCTCTCTCTCTGTCATGTGAAGACACCACAAGAGGGCAGCCACGTGCAGGTGGGGAAGAGGCCCTCACCAGAAGCCAGCCCTGCTGGCACCTTCATCTGGGAATTCCAGCCTCCAGAACTTCGAGAAAATAAACTCGTAGTTTCCGCCCTGTCTGTGAAATTTCATTACAGCAGCCTAAGACAGAGCATGTGTCTTTTCTGATAAAAATAAAAGCTAATTTTAAGAACAGAGACTCTAAGCACAGCAGTAGCCCGCACGGGCCAGGCCAGGCCGACCCTGTTACCAGCACGCACATTGAGCTTGATGTGTGGTACAGGCAGCAGGAGGCGCGGCCGGTCGCTGTGCTGGGGCCGGGGGTAGAGTGGCTGTGTGAAGTCCCCCAGCAGCTCCCGCAGCACCTGGGCCACATGGTGCATCTGCAGGCGGGGTGCGGCCGGCGTGCAAGCCAGGTGCTCGGGCTCCTCGGCCAGCAGCTTCTGCAGCTTGCTGTGGAACAGGCAGGAGGGCTCCAGGTTCTCGTAGAGATGGAGCAACGTGTCCCAGGTGACAAAGTCCTTCAGCCGCACCCCATTCTCCAGGAAGAGCTTCACAAACTCAGGCTTGTTGGAGATGAGGGCCGCCGTCATCATGGGGTGCAGATCTGAAGGCTGAGAGCAAGCCCTGTGTGGTGACCATTGCATTTGGTCACCACCCCATGTCATCCTTTTCTCAGTGACCCTGGAGGCGGGGGCTGCTGTGGTCCCCCACCTGGTGAGGATGAAAGCTGCCCGGGTCACCCACCCTCAAGGGAAGGGCTGGGATCCAGATGATGTAACCCTCGCCTGCCCTTACTTCAGGGTGCAATGCACATGGCCCAGTGGGTCCCTCCACAAGGTGCTCTGGAAGACTTACCTTCCACTGCCACTCATCCGTGAAGATCTCACTGCGGGCGATGTCCACGCGATTCCATGCCACTGCCAGTTTCAGCTGGTGGTCCCAGTTCTCCTGGCCAAAGTGGTCCTGGCTCCGTGAGGCTGCAGATGGACAGGTGCACATTGAGCCTTGCTCCTGGCTCAAAGCCGTTTCCCTCTGAGGCCACCAACTTAGGACGTCAGAGTCGGGGATGTGTCATGAGCCCTTGCCTCTCAACAATTCAAAGTGACAGACGCAGCACCCAGTGACATCTTCTCCTGCACACAGCCTTGTGAAAGCACATTCCACTTTGGGATCAGAATCAATGAATCTTGGGGCTTTGGTCATCACGTCCACTCACCCCTGTTCCCCCTTCCCTCCTCTTGGCCATGCCCTGGCCCCTGAGTGACAGGTGGGCAGTGAGCAAGAAAAGGGCCTCCCTGTTTAAAGAAGACATAGGTCTCTAAAGGGCAGGCATCTTATACTAACATCCAAAACTCAGGACTCAGAAGCAATCAAATTTCCTTTCCTGCCTCAATCGCCTGTAAATATTCAACTGCAACAACCACCTCACTGGTTCTCAGGACAAGTATTTCACTCAAGTTGTTTTGCACTCTCTTTCTGGTCTAACTTTTTTAAATGTGGGTTATAATTTGGGGAAAAAGAAAAAAGAATTTTGACCCTTACCTCACACCACACACAAGAATCAGCCTGAAGTGGCTCACAGACCCAAACATAAAGGCTATGTCTACAAAACTGCTATCAAAAACCAGAAGAAAATATCTGCAACCTCAGGATGGGCAGAGATCTCTTAGCTATGATGCAAAGAACATGAATCACCAAGAAAACTGATTAAATTAAACTTCATTAAAATTTCAGCCTTCTGCTCTTTAAAGACACCTTGAAGAAAATATGAAGGCAAACTACACGCCATGATAAAATAATATCTGACAAAGTATTTGTATTACAATATACAAATAACTCTTACAAATCAAAAATAGGAAGACAAATAATCAAATAAAAATGGACGAGAGATCTGAAAGACACTTCAAAAGGTAAACAGGCAAATGGCCAAAAAGTCCTTAAAATGATGCTCCACATCAGTAGTCCTCAGAAAACTGTAAATTCAAACCACACTGAGATGTCACTTCACACCCACTAGGATGGCTGCAATTTAAAAGAATGATAACACTAAGTGTTGGCAAGGATATAGGGCAACACTCGTCCATTACTGGCAGAGAGGAAAAGGAATGCAATCTTTTCAGAAAACAGTTAGTCAGCTTTTTACAAAGTGAAACATACACTTACAATAAAGGCCAGTAATTCCACTCCTAGATATTGACCCAGGAGAAATGAAGACAAATAACAGCTTTATTCATAATAGCACCAAACTGGAAACAACCTGAATGCCCACCAATGGATGAATGGAAAAACAACCCATGGTGTATTCACACAATAGGACGCTCCTTCACAGACAAAAAAGAACAGTCTGACACATGTGACAAGACGGATGAATCTCAAAAACAGTGCACTGAGCAAAAGAAGCAAGAAGTGAAAGAATGTATCATGCAGGAGTCCATTTATGTGAAGTTCTAAAACCAGCAAAACTAATCTAGAGTGACAGAAAGCCAGGCTGGAGGGAGGCTTCACTGCAAAGGGCCATGAGGGAAGCTTCGGGGTAAGGGAGACTGTGGTGGGTCACGGCATCTATGCTTGTTACACAGTACATTTAGAATGGGGGAAGCTTACTGTATCTAAGCTGAACCTTCATAAAGTTGATGTTTTAAAATTCATTATGTTTTTAAATTATGGTAAAATACATGTAGCATAAAATTTACCATTTTAACCTTTTTTCTTTTTTTTTTTGAGTCAGGGTCCCACTCTGTCACCCAGGCTGGAGCACAGTGCTGTGATCATATTTATAATCAGGAGGCTTATTGCAGCCTCAACCTCCTGGGCTCAAGCAATCCTCCAACCTCAGCCTCTTGAATAATGAAGAGTTCAGGTGTGCATCATCACACCTGACTAATTTTTTTAATTTTTGTATAGCCAGAGTTTACTATGCTGCCCAGGCTGGTCGCAAACTCCTGGGCTCAAGTGATCCTCCCACCTCAGCCTCCCAAAGTGCTGAGATTACAGGCATGAGACACCTCACCCAGCCAAATATTTTTAAGTATACAGTTCACTGTTATTAAGTACATTCATTTGCCTGGACCCAGGAGGCAGAGGTTGTGGTGAGCCGAGATCGCACCATTACACTCCAGCCTGGGTAACAGGAGTGAAACTCTGTCTCAATTTTTTAAAAAAAGTATATTCATAATGCTGTGCAGCCATTATCACCATCCTTCTCCATATATCTCTTTTTATCTTGGAAACTAAAACTCTATCCCCACTAAACACTTACTCCCCGTTCGCCCCTCCCCCAGACCCTGGCACCCACCATTCTACTTTGTGTCTATGAATTTGACTCCACGGACCTCATGGAAGTGGACTCATACAGTGTTTGTCCTTTTGTGACTGGCTTATCCCACTTAATCTAACGTCTTCAAGGTTTATCCATGTTGTAGCATGTGTCAGAAGTTCCTTCCTTTTTTACGGCTCAGTAATGTTTCATTGCAGGTATAGACCACATTTTTTTATCTATTCATCCGTTTATGGACACTTGGGCTGTTTCCACTTTTTAGCTATTGTGCATAATGCGGCTATGAACATGAGTGTACAAATGTCTCTTCCAGACCATGCTGTAAATTCGGGACTAGGGAGTGGCATATATATCTGGAAGTGGAACAGCTGCATCATATGGGAATTATATTTTTCAATTTTTAAGAAACTACCATCTTGTTTTCCATGGCAGCTGTACCATGTTACATATCCACCAGCAGTGCACAAGAGTTCCAATTTCTCCACACACTGGCCAACACTGGTGATTTTCAGTTCTTTTTTATAGTAGCTATCCAAATGTGTTTGAAATGCTATCTCTTAGTTTTGGTTTGCATTTCTCTAATGATTCGTGATGCTGAGCATCTTTTCATGCACTGATTGACCATTTGTATGTCTTCTTTAAAGAAATATCTATTCAAGTCCTTTGCCCATTTTTGAATCGGTTTTTTTTTTATCATTGAGTTATAGGAGTTCTCTATTTATTCTGGATGCCAATCCCTTACCATATGTATAAATTGCAAATATTTTCTCTCATTCCATGGGTTGCCTTTTTACTCTGTTGATAATATCTTTTGATGCACAAAATTATTTAATTTTCATAAACCCCAATTTATCTATTTTTTCTCTTGTTTATTGTGCCTTAGGTGTCATAGCCAAGAAACCACTGCCAAATCCTCCATCATGAAGTTTTTGCCCTGTGCTTTCTTCTAAGAGTTTATTTAGAAGTCCTTGATCTACTTTGAGTTAATTTTTTTATAGGGTTTTAGGTAAGGGTCTAACTTGATTCTTTGGCATGTGGCTATCCAGTTTATCCAGCATCATTTTTTGTTTATTTTGGGGCTCACTATTCTATTCCACTGGTCTCCATATATTTTGGGGTTTTTGGTTTTTTTTTTTTGAGACAGGGTCTCGCTCTGTTGCCCAGGCTGGAGTGCAGTGGTGCAATCATATCTCACTGCAGCCAAAGGCTTCTGGGCATAAGTGATCCTCTCCCCTCAGCCTCCCACGTAGCTGAGACTACAAGCATGAACCACCATGCCCAGCTTTTTAATTTTATATAGAGATGGGCTTTCACCATGTTCCCTGGGCTGGTCTTGAACTCCTGAGCCAAAGCAATCAGCCCTCTTTGGCCTCCCAAAGTGCTGGGGTTACAGGCAGGAGCCACCACACCCAGCCCTCTATGTCTTTACACCATTACCACACTGTTTTGATTACTATAGCTTTGTACTGAGTTTAGAAATCAGAAAGTGTAAGTCCTCCAGCTTTGTTCTTCCCTTTCAAAATTATTTTGTCTGCTTGGTGTACCTTTAGACTCCACATGAATTTTAGAATGAGCTTCTCTATTTCTACAAAAAAAAATCACTAGGGTTTTGATAGGAATTGCATTGAATCTGTAGATTGCTTGAAAGGGTGTCAAATTTTGTCAAATACTTTTCTGTATCAGTTGAGATAATCATGGTTTTTTTTTCCTTCATCACTCTGTTAATATGGTGTATTAATTGAGTTTCATATGTTGAACCATCCTTGCATTCCAGGAATAAATCTCATGTAGTCATAGTGTATAATCCTGTTATTGCTACTGAATTTTGTATGCTAATATTTTGTCAAGGAATTTTGTATCAATGCTTATAATGGATATTGGTCTGTAGTTTTCCTTTCTTGCAGTGTCTGTCTTTGGTATCAGAGTAATGCTGGCCTCACAGAATGAATTAGGAAGTTTTACTTCTTGAATTTTTGGGAAACGTTTGAGAAGGACTGGTGTTGGTTCTTTAAACATTTGGTAGAATTCACCAGTGAAGCTATCAGGCCTAAAACTTTTGAGGGGAGATTTTTTGTTACTGATTCAATCTCCTTGCTACTTGTAGATCTATTCAGAGTTTTTATTTTTTTAAGATTTAGTCTTGGTAGGTTTTGTGCTTCTAGAAATGTGTTCATTTCATCTAGTGCTATGGCTTGAATGTTCTCCCCTAAGTTCATATGCTGCAAGCATAATCCCCAGTACAACAGTGCTGGGAGGTGGGGTCTAACAGAGGTGATTCATTACAGGACAAAGCCTTCATGAATGGATTAATGTCTTATTTTGGGAGTGGGTTAGTTATTGCAAGAGCGGACTTGTTATAAAAAACAAATTTAGTTCCCTCTTGCTTTCTTACCCTCTTTCATGCAGGTATGTGCTCCCTTGCCCTTCTGCCTTCTACTGGAAGGGCATGTGCGTGCTGCCATTGTGGAATGACACATGAGGCAGGCCCTTGCCAGATGCTGGACCCTCAATTTTGGGCTTCCCAGATTCCAAAATGTTAATAAATCAACCTCTGATCATCTTCTGGGAAGGCAAGGATGGTCAGTGATTGATTTATAAAGTGCTAGGTACTTTGTAAAGTACTTAGTCTGTGGTATTCTGTTATAGTCACATAAAACAGACAAATACATCTAGGTTATCCAATTTGTTGGCATACGATTGTTCATAGTACTCACTCATAATCCTTTTTATTTCTCTAGAGTCAGAAGTAATGCCCCTACTTTCATTTCTAATTTTAGTAATATAAATCTTCTTTCTTTTTTCTTAGTCCAGCTAGGTAAACGTGTGTCAATTTTGTTTATCTTTTCAAATAACCAATTTTTTACTTTATTTTCTCTGGAATTTTCTATACTTTATGTCACTGATCTCTGCTCTAATCTTTACTATTCCCTTCATTCTGCTACTTTTGAATTTCACTTGTTCTTATTTTTCTAATTAGTTAGGTTGTTGGTTTAAGATCTTATTTCTAATGTAAGCATTTATAGCTATAAATTTCTCTACTAGCACTGTTTCTGCTGTGTTCCATAAGCTTTGATATGATTTGCTTTTGTTTTCGTTGGTTTCTTGATTTCCCTTTTAATTTCTTCTTTGATACATTGGCTGTTCAAGGTAGTGTTTCGTTTCCACAACTTTGGGAATTTTCCGCTTTTACATCATCGATTCCTAACCTCATCTTATTGTTGTCAGACAAGATATTTTGTGTAACATCTATCTCACATCTATCAAAAGATAAACTGAGACTTAATTTGTGTTCTAACATGTGGTCTGTCATCTCGCTGTTGCTGTGAGGTTTTATGCACAACATCAAGTCCTTGATAAGGGGAGTCTCAAATCAACACAAGATGCAAGACTGGCCTTTATCACAAAAGCTCTCTTTTGATCCTACCCTGGGCCCACTCTGCTGAGCCCTTCAGCGGAGGCCTGGGGCCTCTGACCCCGAGGGTGAGAAGCCCAGCATCGGGCAGGAGGAGCAGGTATAAGACCAAGGATTCCCAGTGTCAGGGATGTCCTAGCCATCCTGTTGAAGCCACTGGGTGAAGACAAGGAGGCATGAGCCTACTGTCATGTGGCATGAGAAGAGGATAGTGACATTTGTGGCCCGGAGAAGTGGCCAGGCCAAGCAACAGAAGTTACACAGAGAGCAGAGCAGCTCAAGTCCATCACGCCATTCCTGAGGCCGTGCTCTGCCCCTACACTCCTTCCTGCATCAGAGGCAGAGGATCTGAAACAGCCAGCAAGCCGGAAATGGGGAGAGGCGACTTCCGTATTTTCTTTCCACCCTGCAGTTTTATGAGAAATTCTGACCACCACAAAGGTATACATGACACAGGCTGCACTCAGGTTTTAGCTACAGGTAAGGGAGCTCACACCTCTAACATTAGGTGACAGACAGGTGCCCACCTGCCCATTGCCAGCTGCCCTCTGGCCAGGGTGTCCATCCAAGGAGGACCATTCTGGTTCCCAAAATCATGGCATGTAAAGACTGGAACTATGTGTCCTCGGAGCCCACGTTCCAGCCTCCCCCCCATTGCTCCCACATTCCCTGACCCTCACCTTTCAACAACGCTTGCAGGATGGCCACGTCCACATCCTGCTGACCGTCCTTGCCTTCCCGGAAGACAGTCAGCAGCTGCCGCCTCCGGACAATATCCTGGATCTGCAACAAGCATTTTCCAAGTGAGACACACAGTGACACACCCCACCCACCTCCTCGAGGACACACAGAGTTGAGGCCCTGGACACAGCCAGAGCCATGGGTCCTGCCTGCCTGTGTGGCCAGAACACGGCACAGCCAGAGCCATGGGTCCTGCCTGCCTGTATGTCCAGAACATGGCCACATCCCCTTTTGCCTTAGACAGAGCAGATGAAGATCCACGGGGACCAAATACACCATGTTTGTGAGAGTCTGTTGGGTGGAAAACACAATCCAAGGGCAAGAGACCTTTGCCCTGACAATTGTGCAGCTTCATGCGAGGCTGGTCCTCCCAGCGCTCCTGCTAAGCCTGGGCCACTCCTCACCACCTGCTTACCTGTCTGTGTATCTATCTATCTATCTATCTATCCATCCATCCATCCATGTAGCTATCTATCCATCTATCCATTTATCTATCTATCCATCTATCCATCCATCCATTTATCTATCTCTCTCTCCCTCCATCTATCTATATGTCCATCTAGGCATCTATTCATCTGCCTGTCTGTCTGTCTATCTACCTAGTCTATCTATCTATCCATCCATGTGTGTGTCATCCATTTATGTATGTATCTGTCTGTCTACCTATCCATCTATCCATGTATCCACTTATCCCTCCACATGTGTCTATTGTCTAGCTATCCATCCATCCAACCATCCATCCACCCATCCATCCAACCATCCATCCATCCATCCATCCATCCATCTTTCTATCCATCCACCCACACACCCACTCACCAACCATTCATCTATCCACCTATGTATCTATCTACCTCCCACCCACTATCTAACTATCATATCAATTCATCCATCTTTTTTTTTTGAGACAGAGTTTTTGCTCTGTAGCCCAGGCTGGAGTGCAGTGGCATTATCTCAACTCACTGCAACCTCCACCTCCTGGGTTCAAGTGATTCTCCCACCTCAGCCTCATGAGTAGCTGGTATTACAGACACCTACCACCACAGCTGAATAATTTTTGTATTTTTAGTAGAGACAGGGTTTCACCATGTTGGCCAGGCTGGTCTCGAATTCCTGACCTCAAGTGATTCACCCGCCTCAGCCTCCCAAAGTGCTGGGATTACAAGCATAAGCCACTGTGCTTGGCCCATCTATTTTATCATCTGTCTATCTAGCTTTCCATCCATCCATCTATCTATCTATGTATCTATCTATCTATCACCTAGCTACCCATCTATCCATCCATCCATCCACATGCCCATCCACCCACCTACCATCTATCCATCCATCCATCCACCCATCTATCAATCCATCCATCCATCTACCCATCCATCCATCCACATGGCCATCCACTCACCTACCATCTTTCCATCCATCTATCCATCCATCCATCCATCTATCCATCATCCATCCACCTATCCGCCCATCCATCTACCCATCCATCCATCTATTCATCCATCCATCTATCCATCCATCCATCCATCCATCTATCCATCCATCCATCCACATGCCCATCCACTCACCTATCATCTTTCCATCCATCTATCCACCCATCCATCCATCCATCTATCCATCCATCCATCTATTCATCCATCCATCTATCCATTCATCCACCTATCCATCCATCCATCTATTCATCCATCCATCTATCCATTCATCCATCTATCCATCCATCTACTCACCTACCATCTTTCCATCCATCTATCCATCCATCTACCCATCCACCCATCCATCCATCCATCTATTCATCCATCCATCTATCCATTCATCCATCTATCCATCCATCTACTCACCTACCATCTTTCCATCCATCCACCCATCCATCCATCCATCCATCTATTCACCCATCCATCTATCCATTCATCCATCTATCCATCCATCTACTCACCTACCATCTTTCCATCCATCCACCCATCCATCCATCCACCCATCCATCCACCCATCCATCCATCCATCTATTCATCCATCTACTCACCTACCATCTTTCCATCCATCTATCCATCCATCCATCCATCCATCTATCCATCCATCCACACACCTACCCATCATCCATCCATCTGTCCACCATCTATCATTCATTCATCCATCCATCCATCCATCCATCATGACATTCCCCAGCAGGTATGCCTGCTACAGTTGCTCCTCCTTGAAATGCGTTCTCCCTGTGGCCAGGGCAGACAACCACAAACGCTTCTTCCCATGCCTCCCACTGCTCCCAAAGTAAGCCTCAGACTTGTCCCTCTGGCTCCTCAGGCCAGCCACTCCTGGCCTCCCCTGCTCCTCTCCCCGTCCCCAGCCTGGCCACACTGCCTCCACACAGACTCTGCTCTCACCTGGAGGGCCCCTCATACCCCACCTCAGACCCCAGTGGTGCCCCATCCCTCCGGGGCCAGCTTTTGCGCCAACTCCAAAACACACCCTGGGCTCCCTGGCAAACTCCACCCCTGTCCAGTGGCCAAAGGTCTCCCGGCTTTCAGCCCACCCTGTCCTCAAATGGTAAAGCAGCTCCCAGCGTCTGAGCCCATAGGGACACCAGGCCTCGTTTCCTCATCTGAGTCCAGCACTCAGTACCCCCGCTTGACCGGTGAGAAAGGCAAGGCTGAGCGAGGGTGGGCAACTTCCTCCTGGCCACAGCTGCGAGACCCTGTAGGAGGCCCCCACACCCCTGTGACGGGGCCATCACAAGCGGCAGCACCCAAGGGCAGCTCTGCAGCTCCTCCGCAGTATAAACAGAGGCTCCGAGAAGACGTGTTGAAGGCGCGCACTGGCCCTAGCTGTGTGGCAGGGCCACTCCCCTCTGAGCAGGAGCACCGGGGAATGCTGCCCGCCCCTCCCCCTGCCACGGCCTGGGGCGGCTCTGTGTCTAAGCCCCACACTCAGGGCCCTGGCTTGCTATGGAGAAAGCATTAAAAACAAGCAGCATCCAACAGCAGCAGATTAAATTCAGCGCTGAGAGCTGCCTGAATAATTTATCAACCGGCAGAGAAAGGGCTCCAGGGCCCGGCTGACAAGTCCCACTGGCACCGGGAAGAGAGAAAGCTGCGTGACGTCAGGAGCCCAGCAGCCGCTCACAGCCGGACCGCAAGGCTTTCACACTCATCTGACTCTCGCGGCTACAGTGCATTATGCTCATGCCAGACAAAAACACTCTCACATGACATCCATGCAGAACGCGGTCACTCTGAGACCATCGCAAAGCACAGAAGGAAACAAGGTCACTGTGCCACCCGCAAACCACAAGTCACGGGACCTGCTTCTGGATCGGCCAACGGGGCCGAACTCCAACTGGCCCTTCCCACTCCCCTGGTTCCCGAGGTCACTTATTTTCAATCCACTCTCCACAGGCACCATCTGGCCACACACGTGTGTCCCTGTGGCCTGCAGCTGGGGTCACTGACTGCCCACAGAGCCCAAATTAAACACAGTGGTAGCTGTGGAATGCGCCTGTCAGCTGCTCGGAGCCTGGCGATGCCCGGGGTCTGCAGGAAAGACACGGGCAGAGGGCTCTGTCAGCCCCAGCTTGCTGGGAAACCAAGGGTCAGAGGCCCCAGTGCCAGTCCCAGCAAAGAATCCTGCCAGGAACCAAGTCAGGTGATCCTGGAACCACCAGGTACAGGAGGGAAGGGAGGGGCTCTCCACAGGAGCCCACCCTGCTAGGCAAAGGCTTTGTGGGGTGGCTAGGGCTGACCAACCACAGCCCTTTACAAGTGACCCCCTCTGGAGGCTGTGGTCATGGCAGGGGCCACCCAAAATCTACCCCTGGACTGTGGCAACGGCCCCTCCTGAGGCCACTCTACATACCTCCATTAACCCACCTAAGAGGCTATGAGCTAGACTGGCCCCAGCGACCCTGGGGCCCAACTCGGCTGAGGCCTCCCCAGCGCCTGCCTCCTGCCCCTCCAATCCAGCAGGCTCTGCTCACCCCACCACGGAGGCCAGCAGTGTCCCTGCCCCTCCAATCCAGCAGGCTCTGCTCACCCGACGCTGAACCCAGCAGTGTCCCCACCCCTCCAATCCAGAAGGCTCTGCTTACCCCACGCTGAGCCCAGCAGTGTTCCCAGCCCGCCTTGGTGTGCTGCCAGTGAGGCTCATGGCCTCCCTTCACCTGCTGTCCCGGGATCTGACCTCCAGAGGGAACCTAGCCAGGAGGATTCCCTCCCATGCCCCGCCCTCTGCCAATCGCTCTGGCACCTGCTCGGACTGCTGGGTTCTCCGCGTGGGTCCACGTGTGCTGGTCCCGCCCACCAGGCTGACAGTGCCTCTGCGAAGCAGCCACGTGCTGGGACCCACGGGTCCACGTGTGCTGGTCCCGCCCACCAGGCTGATTGCCTCTGCGAAGCAGCCACGTGCTGGGACCCACGGGCCATCAGCCTCACCTTTTTGGTCCACTCGACAATCCTGCTTTCCGTGAAGGCCTCAAACACCTCCTGGAAGAACACACTCAGCTTCTGCTGGATAAGGGAGATGCTGATGTCCGAGACAGGCAGGTTGGCCACCTGGGCGATGACGTCGGCCACGCGGCCCGAGCCCTCCACCACCACACAGGGGGTGCCGTTGGTGGTGGCATTGTAGATGGTCTGTAAGGCAGGCAGGACGTGAGCCTGGAACTGGGTCCTGCCTCGCTCCAGCGCTTTCTGAAACGGAGAATCCTGCGAGGCCGGCTGAGGGGAGGGCTGGCTAACGCTACTCCAGGATCCACTGGAAGTGATTATTATTTGGTGGCGTCCCCTGCTCTGGGGCAAGAAGGAGCTGTCCCAACACGCTGGGGCCGCACACCTGGAGGCTCCTCTCCGGCCTTGGCACCAGCAGGATCAAACACTCCCAGCATTTTTGCCCAGAGACCTGCGGACACAAGGGCCTCGAGGCAAAGGGGCCGCTGTATGGACCAGGAGTTACCAGCCTCACAAAAGACACAGTGAGAGCGGGGCAATGAGGAGGCCCCAGGCTCCAGGGTGTGCTGTGCTTCAGGAAGGGACTGGCCACAGAGCCATCCGGCGGGAAGGACACGGCCACGTGTGTGACCATCAGCCCCCAGCCTCCCCAGAAGGTCCTGGGAACTGGGGCTCCTGGCTCCCCACTCGCTTCAGGCCCTGGGAGCCCACCCTTTCCTTCCATGCCGGTCAATGGCTAGGTCACAGCCAAGCCCAGCCTCCTTCCCCAGGCCCCTTCCTCCAGCCCCTCCTCTGCCCCACCACAAGCAGCCCCGTCAGGGGGCAGATGCTGTCTTTTTCTGTCTCCTGGCAGGCAAGCTCACCGCCCTCTCTTGCCATCAGCCCCCTGACTGCGGGTACAACTGCTTCCGGCCGTCATCTGCCTGCAGCTGTGTGAGGCCCTACAGGCCCTGCCCACCCACCGTACTCACGTGTAGCGTGCCCGGGCCGCCCTCCAGCACCACGCACACGATGGGGATCTTGATGGCCACGCCTAGAAAAAGCACAGAGCTGAGCGAGTTGGGGGGCAAGACCCTGCGCCAGTGCTCTCCCCTGCCCACTCCAGCTCCAGCCGAACTGCACCCTGAAGCACCTGCTGGGCGCTGTTGAAGGTCAAAGCTCCATATTCCCAGGGGACCCACTTGTTCCACAGCAATGAGCAGATCAGGAGCCCCCACTGCCTGCACCTCCCCTGCTCGCTGGCATTCACCCCCACCCCGCTTGCTCTTTTGGGAGGGAGGGAGGGAGAGGGGCCATGGGCAATCAGAGCAGATGCCCCAAGCAGGTGGGCATGACCTGTCACATGTGGGCGGGGGCAGCACACGGCACATCATCCTCTGTCCATCTGCCCGGCCCCGCCCTGAGCTTTACTCAGCCCAACAGCAGGGGAGCCTGAGAAGGACCCTTTCCTTGGAAGCAGACTCTCTGTGAGCCCCCCAGGCCCACTGTCTTCACACACACACCCACAGCTCCCCACCCTGCGTGTCTTAGTCAAGCCGCTTCTCAAAGGGAGGGCCCAGACCCGCAGCATCGCCCTCACTAGGAAACGTGCTCCTAATGCAAGTTCTCAGCCCACCTAGAGCTGCTGACTCGGACCCTGGGCCCAGGCCCTCGTGCTGGTGAGGAGCCCCCCAGGGGGTTCCAGTGCACAGGGGCTCCAGACCGCCTGGGCCAGGCCAGACAGCTCCATCACCATCTCCTCTCTGAACCTCCTCAAGTCACGTGCAGAACCCCACACTGGACCTCCCGATGGCCTCGAACCCATCCCATCCCACCTATAAGGAAAAAGGTGTCAAATCCTAAGTTTCGACTTTCGTACATTCTGATTTCTGACCCTGAGACCAGCCCGTGATCGTGGTTTAAAATGACTGCAGGCCCAGGCACAGTGGTTCAAGGTTGTAATCCCAGCACTTTCGGAGGGTGGTGGGAGGATCCCTTGAGCCCAGGAGTTCGAGGCTACAGTGAGCCGAGATCATACCACCACACTCCAGACCCTGCCTCAAAAAAATTTTAATGTAGGTTGGTCTATTACCTGTGAACACACAGGTGATACACAGGTGAGCCGTCACAGCCCCAGACCACCCTCCCACTGGCTGAAACTGACAAGAGAACATGACCCTCCCGGAACAAAGTGTAAAGAGACAGGAGAAAGAAACAGGTGTGCTCTGAGCGTGCTCCAAGCGCCACGCCTGCTGTGACCAGCGTACCTGACGTTGATCAGCCAGCCCGCTCCCCGCCCGAGCAAGCTCCCCTACCTCCTCTTTCTTTGGTCTGCTCTGAAATGAACTTCTCCAGCCTGGTCCTCAGAGGAATCTCCACGCCATACTGGCCATGGGTCCCGTCGTCCACGAGGATGAAGTGAGAGTGGTTGCTGTCCAGGCAGGTCAGGTCCCCTTGGCCTTCCTCATCCAGGATGTACTCTGCGGGAAAGCTGCCCTGGGACGGCAGGAAGCGTCAGACACAGCTGTGGGAGAGCTCCGCCTTCTAACGCGGCAGGCAGAACACCCTCCCCAGAGAGGCTGGTCCCAGAGCCTCGAACCTGTGGACGTGGCCTCACTGGAAAAAGGGACTGTGCAGATGTGATCTAAACACCGGAAGTTTAACCTGGAGGGTCCGCGTGGGCCCCAGATACCACCAGAGGCGTGCTCACAGGAGTCTTTACACATGACCCTCCCAGAACAAAGTATAAAGAGACACAGGCAGGCCGGGTGCGGGAGACACACACCGGAGAGGAGGCCACGGGACCACAGAGGCCGGGATGAGCAATGCAGCCACAGCGGGAGAAAGCCGCGGCCCCAAGTGGGGACATAGACCCTCCTCCCAGGCCTCAGGATGGGGTGTGGCCCGGCCACGGCACCCCGACTTCGCCAAGCAACCCCAACTCCAGAGTTTTGTCGTCCAGACCCGTGGGAGAGTTCAGTGCTGCTGCTTTGAGGCTCGGGCCGCTGGTTACGGCAGCCACAGGAAACGGATCCAGGGCTGGGACGAGGAAGTGGGGAGCTGCCGTAACAAACCCCTAAAAACGTGGAAGTGGCATTGAAATTGGCAGTGGGGAGAAGACGGGAGGATTCTGAAGCGCCCTGAGTAGAAAACGGCTCCATGTCCTTAAAAAGACTATTGATGGGAATTCGGAGCTGATCTTGCAGAGACGGGCGCGGTGGCTGACACCTGTAATCCCAGCGCTTTGGGAGGCTGAGGCGGGCTGATCACCCGAGGTCAGGAGTTTGAGACCATCCTGACTGACATGGTGAAACCCCGTCTCTACTAAAAATACAAACATTAACTGGGTGTGGGGGTGGGCGCCTGTAGTCCCGCCTACTCAGGAGGCTGAGGCAGGAGAATCGCTTGAACCCGGGAGGCAGAGGGCCAAGGATGTGGCTGCACAACCTCCTGCAAGAGACGAAGATCACCTGAGGTCAGGAGTTCAAGACCAGCCTGGCCAATACGGTGAAACCCCGTCTCTAAAACTAAAACATTAAAATTAAAAAAAAAACAAAAAGAGCAAGCAAGGCCAAACAGCCGGTCCAGTCCGATCCCACCGGACACATTCATGATTCTGACACAAAAGGAAGGTGAAGGCCAGGCTGGCCAGTGCCTTGCTGGGCCCCCCACGGGCATCTGGAGTGACAAAGGGGACCACCACCCGGGGCTCTCCCCCACCTCGCCCCGCCCCGCCCCAGGGAATGGGTCCAGGGTGTGGTGTCCACCTCGACCTCGTTGCCAGAGAAGTGAATCCCCGCTCAGAGGCAGTGAGGAGGGAGCCTGCTCAGCGAGTCCCGGGCCAGTGCCCAGGGCTTTCCTGGCCACGTGGATTCAGGGCTCACACTGTTATGCCGAAGTTAGTGTCTCCTTGGAAAACCTGGTTGAGCGACTCGTTATCTGTCCCAACTCAAGGCTCCAGATTAAAGCAACTGCTTCTCCCGCGGCCGGTTAATCAGACAGAAGCGCTGGGCCCTCAGCCTTCACAGAGAAGCTGGGGTGGGTGCTGGCTGCCTGGAACCGCAGCACAGGGGCATTCCCGGCCGAAGGGGACCTGAGTGCAGGGACCCAACGCGCTAAAAGCTCCGCTTCTGGGTCAGATCCCCTGGCTCAGCCCCACCCAGCAAGTGGCTCTCACGTGGACCCCCTCCTACAACACTGAGGGAGCACCAGAGTCCAGCCAAGTTAGCCCCACACACTCCACCAGCTCCCCACAGCACCCAGTCAGGCCTCACCCACCCCGCCCCACACACTCCACCTGCTCCCCACAGCACCCAGTCAGGCCTCACCCACCCCACCCCACACACTCCACCAGCTCCCCACAGCCCCCAGTCAGGCCTCATCCACCCCACCCCACACACTCCACCAGCTCCCCACAGCATCCAGTCAGGCCTCACCCACCCCACCCCACACACTCCACCAGCTCCCCACAGCCCCCAGTCAGGCCTCATCCACCTCACCCCACACACTCCACCAGCTCCCCACAGCATCCAGTCAGGCCTCACCCACCCCACCCCACACACTCCACCAGCTCCCCACAGCCCCCAGTCAGGCCTCATCCACCCCACCCCACACACTCCACCAGCTCCCCACAGCACCCAGTCAGGCCTCAACCACCCCACCCCACACACTCCACCAGCTCCCCACAGCACCCAGTCAGGCCTCACCCACCCCACCCCACACACTCCACCAGCTCCCCACAGCCCCCAGTCAGGCCTCATCCACCTCACCCCACACACTCCACCAGCTCCCCACAGCACCCAGTCAGGCCTCAACCACCCCACCCCACACACTCCACCAGCTCCCCACAGCCCCCAGTCAGGCCTCACCCACCCCACCCCACACACTCCACCAGCTCCCCACAGCACCCAGTCAGGCCTCACCCACCCCACCCCACACACTCCACCAGCTCCCCACAGCCCCCAGTCAGGCCTCACCCACCCCACCCCACACACTCCACCTGCTCCCCACAGCCCCCAGTCAGGCCTCATCCACCTCGCCCCCACACACTCCACCTGCTCCCCACAGCACCCAGTCAGGCCTCACCCACCCCACCCCACACACTCCACCTGCTCCCCACAGCACCCAGTCAGACCTCACCCACCCCACCCCCACACACTCCACCAGCTCCCCACAGCACCCAGTCAGGCCTCACCCACCCCACCCACACACACTCCACCTGCTCCCCACAGCACCCAGTCAGGCCTCACCCACCCCGCCCACACACACTCCACCTGCTCCCCACAGCACCCAGTCAGACCCCACCCACCCCACCCACACACACTCCACCAGCTCCCCACAGCACCCAGTCAGGCCTCACCCACCCCACCCACACACACTCCACCAGCTCCCCACAACACCCAGTCAGGCCTCACCCACCCCACCCACACACACTCCACCTGCTCCCCACAGCACTCAGTCAGACCTCACCCACCCCACCCACACACACTCCACCAGCTCCCCACAGCACCCAGTCAGACCTCACCCACCCCACCCACACACACTCCACCAGCTCCCCACAGCACCCAGTCAGGCCTCACCCACCCCACCCACACACACTCCACCAGCTCCCCACAACACCCAGTCAGGCCTCACCCACCCTACCCACACACACTCCACCTGCTCCCCACAGCACCCAGTCAGACCTCACCCACCCCACCCACACACACTCCACCAGCTCCCCACAGCACCCAGTCAGGCCTCACCCACCCCACCCACACACACTCCACCTGCTCCCCACAGCACTCAGTCAGACCTCACCCACCCCACCCACACACACTCCACCAGCTCCCCACAGCACCCAGTCAGGCCTCACCCACCCCACCCACACACACTCCACCTGCTCCCCACAGCACTCAGTCAGACCTCACCCACCCCACCCACACACACTCCACCTGCTCCCCACAGCACCCAGTCAGGCCTCACCCACCCTACCCACACACACTCCACCTGCTCCCCACAGCACTCAGTCAGACCTCACCCACCCCACCCACACACACTCCACCAGCTCCCCACAGCACCCAGTCAGGCCTCACCCACCCCGCCCCCACACAGTCCACCTGCTCCCCACAGCACCCAGTCAGGCCTCACCCACATCCCTGGTCCTAGGCTCCCCTCCCCTAACCTGCCCCCCGTCCACAGAGGAGGCCGTGCTCACCATGGGATGGATCAGGCCCTCGCGGCGGTGGACGGTGCCCCAGGTGGCGACTCCAATGGTGATGACCTCGTCTTCCTTGCAGCTGCTGCTCAGGCTGAAGTCTCGCACCGCCTCGCCCACCTGCTTCATGACACCGGCGTGGGACCCTCCCGTGATGATCCAGGCACCTGGGGAAGGAACACGGGTGGGCAGGCCCTGCAGCACGGAGGGCACCCCGACACCCAGGAGCCTAACGCCTGAGCCCCTCTAGGCTCAGCGACACCCAGCCCCCGTCAACACAAAGTCCCTCACACAGTGGCTTTCTTTTTTTGAGACGGAGTTTCGCTCTTGTTGCCCAAGTTGGAGTGCAGTGGCACGATCTCAGCTCATCGCAACCTCCACCTCCCAGGTTCAAGCAATTCTCCTGCCTCAGCCTCCTAAGTAGCTGGGACTACAGGAGCCCACAATGACACCCAGCTAATTTCGTATTTTCAGCAGACGTGGGGTTTCCTCCGTTCTAGTCAGGCTGGCCTCGAACTCCTGACCTCAGGTGATCCGCCCACCTCGACTTCCCAAAGTGCTGGGATTAAAGGCATGAGCCACCTCGCCCAGCCTACTCAGGGGCTTTCAAACCAGCATGTAAGGAAGGA